>OVBW01000432.1:3445-15172 GCA_900406355.1 Erysimum pusillum | reverse complement strand
GCCGTTCTTGATCTCATCAACAATCCCACTCACTACGGTAAAAAAAAAAACAATCATTTTTCTTGGAATCAAAATTTAGTGTTTGCATTTGCGCGCGTTAGGGATGTTCATATCGGATATCGAATCGAAAACATACATTTCAATACTACTTATAGTACATTCAACAAAATATTGTAGAAGAGATTCATGAAATCGGTCGGGTTCGATTAGTTTCAATATCTAAATAATCATGAACTACTAAAGACTCATAATTTGGATAAATTAGGTCAAACTCAAAATCGGTTCTTTCGAGTAATTTGATAAATTTTAATGATTTCAATATACTTTAAATTTTTATGAAAATATAAATTACTCAAAAGTGATTTTATTTTATACTCAAATATGTGTGTACCCATTCGAATAAATTAAATATATTTCGATTAGGTAATTACTTTAAGATATACAAACATAGTAAAAAAAGAAGTTTGGGATGACTTGTCCCAAAATATACAACTTAGTTTACGCGCGTTCTGACTTTTGTTTGTTTGTTTGCATTTTGTTCGATAACACATTTGTGATATTACAATAAACGCAGGGTTTAAGATAGCAAACACGTCGTGTTGCAATGTGGACACAAGCGTTGGAGGTCTTTGTCTTCCCAATTCCAAGATGTGTACAAACCGTAAAGACTATGTCTTCTGGGACGCATTTCATCCGTCCGATTCGGCTAATCAAATCCTAGCCGATCATCTTTTCTCCTCTCTTCTTTCTTCTCCCTCTCCTTCTCCTGCTCCTAAACCACATCACTAGTTAAGTATTTACAAAAATGAAAACATTAAACCAATTTCTTGTTAAATTGGACCTACTTGCTAGTACATGTGTAATGAATTATATGTTCTTGATGTAACCATTAGGACAAATTATATATGTATCTTGTTAAACAAGTATTATTTATTATGAGATAATTATGGTTTTGTATGTCTCGTGAACACGTCTTGTTATATTTGTGTTTAGGATTCCTAAACATGCGTAATAAATAAATAAATTAATAAAAAAAATATTCGTTATGCAAACAATTTAATTCTTTAACCCTGTATAAATTAATGTTTTAAAATTAAGTAATTCTCACTCACTAGTTATATTAAGATGGTGTCGATCGTATATTCTAGATGGTTCTAGAATGTTAATAGATAATATGGAAGAATATACAGTATAATGTATTAGGATAATCTCCATATGTTGATAAGATTTTCTTAGAGTTCAAGCTTAGGGTTTTCGGTTTAACGTGTATATATACTCTTGTGATTATTCAATAGATCAACAAGATCTTTTTTCTAAGATCTCTCTAATATTCGTATCAGAGCCCATCTAAGATGTGAAAAAAAGAGACGTCAAAGTCTGACGAGTCGGTGATGGTTTCACCGTACCGTATTTATCTTCACCCGATTTCAAACTATTTTCCGCAGTGTGGCGGTTTAAGGAAATGATGAATCCCAGGATACGACTACGACAACATTATATTCGCAACACTCGAAATACGGTCTCTACGATTTTCTTCACTAAAATCGTAAGGCGTCGCAAGAGTATGTCGTAGTTGTATCATGGGATTCATCGTCTCTTAAACCGTCACACTGTGGAAGATAGTTTGAATTAAGGAAAGAGATCAAATCTCATATTTTCCTTAATCAAGTTTTCAAAATTTTTATTAGTTGTTTTCTACTCTGGAATTTAGCGGTCTTATAATTTTAAAACAAAAAATCAGACTAATCACATAACAATCGTAGACAACAAACATACGAAAAGAGCTAATCATCAGAGCTATATGAGAGTAAAAAGGGGAAGAAGAGTTTGAATCTTTTACATACAATAACCGTTTTCATAGTGTGACTACAAGCCATATTCATCACAAGAAACAACGAATCAGTTTAAAGTCTCAAAAATTTTATGTAGTTTTCTGACAAATATTAAATAAATTGGGTATTTTTAACGAATATTCTCTTTTCATTTGTCTCGTGAGAGACAAATGTCACAAATCAAATTGTTTTATAGAACAGAAAAAAAAAGGGCAATTTCCAAAAATACCACCATTTTTGTTTTTTGGACAAAAATACCACCAAAATGAAATAATTTTTTTAATTTTTAAACTTTAAATTCTAAATTCTAAACCCTAAACCCTACCCCAACCCTACCCCATAAATACTAAACCCTAAATTGCAAAATAAGCAACCCAAACCAAAGATTTAAAATTCCATGCCTATGAACAATTAGTGGTATTTTTGGAAAGAAAATTTTTTTAGTGGTATTGGAGGGAATTTCTCAAAAAAAAAAGAAAAACAAATTAAATTGAATTTGTTGTTTCTTGTTTTTTGTTTTTTGAAAAAATAAAATAGCAAAGGATGGGAAAGGAAAAGAATTGTGACATCTTTATGGGCAAAAAGAATTGTGAGTGACATCTAAAAATCTAAAAGCAACAATAACGTGACAGAAGAATGAAGAGACACCGTTTACACAAACTGACAAATTCTATTACCTTAAGTTAAGTTTAAGGTCCAGATTCTTTCCCTTTTCCTCTTCTCTCTGCTTCAATCGAACTAGGTCACAACTATTTTCGACTTTGATTCGCCAAATCCAGAATTTCGAGTGTTTACTTCTCCAAAAGATCAATTCTTTAGAGATGGGTCTCTGGGATTCTCTTCTTAATTGGCTCAGAAGGTAAACATATTTCTTCTTTTCATTTGTTTTGGTGATTAATTTGTTTTTTATCAATTGTATCAAAAAGCCATTCTTTTTGGTTCTTCCATTGATGTTAGTTTGTAGTTATGGTTCTGGGTTTAGTTACATTTATATGAATGTGTTCATTAAGAAATCTACTGTTATTGCTATGTTCTTGTATATAATTTATCTTTAGTTGATAGAGATTTTAATCCATTTGTGGTAGTGATACTTTGTGTGATGTTATTATGCATTATCAGGACTTGGAGAATTGTGTAATGATAGAATTAGATTTTGATTTGTGTGTTGTTTTATATTTGTTGTTGTGTCAGTTTGTTCTTCAAACAAGAGATGGAGCTCTCACTTGTTGGACTTCAGAATGCTGGGAAGACTTCTCTTGTTAATGCCATTGCTGTGAGTAGAATCATCTGAGGTTTTAGTCAATTAAATAGTGTTATCGAATAATTCTTATCTTACGTGTTTTCGCTACTTTTTTTCTTTGGATTTTGTCAAGACTGGAGGTTATAGTGAAGATATGATACCAACTGTGGGATTTAACATGAGGAAAGTTACAAAAGGAAATGTTACAATAAAAATTTGGGATCTTGGCGGACAACGAAGGTTTCGTACGATGTGGGAACGTTATTGTCGTGGAGTTTCCGCCATTGTGTATATATCTTTTAAAACTTTTTCGATATCTTTTGAAGATCCCGTGTTACTATTTGGTACAAATCTTGATGGTTTATATTTGCAGGTATGTGATTGATGCTGCGGATAGAGATAGTGTACCGATATCAAGAAGCGAATTGAATGATCTGTTAACGAAACCGTCTTTAAATGGCATTCCTCTTCTGATTCTTGGTAACAAAATCGATAAGTCTGAAGCTCTTTCTAAGCAAGCTTTGGTTGATCAACTGTAAGTTTCTTGTTCAAGTCCCATTGAAACCGATTTGAATTTGAGTATATGACTTGGATTTTTTCGATGCAGAGGGCTTGAATCCGTTACAGACAGAGAGGTTTGCTGTTACATGATCTCGTGTAAGGACTCGATAAACATCGATGCGGTCATCGATTGGCTCATTAAGCACTCGAGAACCGCTACATAAACAGACACAACAAGCTCATTCGTTTCATCGGTCCAGAGGAATACAAAGCTTGTTTTGGTTTCTTGATGTTGTTTTATTTGTTGAGAATCAATCAGATGTAAATCATCAGCTTTTGGTTTATCTTTTGGTTTAAATCTTGTTTTAAAATTTTTGAATGTTCAAATATTTTGGTTTATGAAGTATACACTCCAAATTTATTCAGCTCATGTAAATCAGAACCCGGTTTAATCAGGTTAAATTCATAGCTCCCTTCTGATGTAAAATTGTAAATCCATCAGCATCTTGTTTCATTTTGGTAAACATACTTGTTTGATTAATGAAGTACTGGTACAGAATCCAAATTTTAATCGGCTCATGCAAATCAGAAACCGGTTTAATCCGGTTAGAGTCGGTTCTTTCAGCCTTGTGTGTTCTTCTTGGTTTAATCCGGTTGGTGTTTACATATTCTTGTCATTTTTTTTTTTTTTTGAGGAAACATATTCTTGTCTATAAATCTTAAAATATTCTAAACATTACATACTTTATTGAATTTATGAAAGTACACAGTCCAATTTTATTCATCTTATAAACACCAAGAACCGGTTTAATCCGGTTTATCCCTCAGAGCTTACCAGTAATAGTAACATTCCTAATTTTAGACGATTTCGATGACGTGTCTTTAGGAACAACAACAGTAAGAACACCATTCTCCACATAAGCTTTAATCTGATCGACTTTAACATTCTCCGGCAACTCAATCCGCCGTAAAAACTCACCTTTACCGGAAAAAGCTTCTCTCTCCGCCACGTGCCACACCAAATTCTCTTTCTTTTCTTCTTCCTTAATTCCTTCTCCTCTTATACTCAAAACGTTTCCTTCTTCAATCTGCACTTTTATGTCTTCTTTGTAACCAGGAACGTTGATTTTGAAGATATGAGAATTGGAAGATTCCATCCAATCAATCAGAGCCGTTGATCCTGACCATTCTTGGAATCTTCGAAATGGATACCAGAATATTCCTCCGTCTGCCATATTCTTCAATATGTCTCCTTTAGCTAAGTTCGTTACTAGAGATGTGTATATAAGTATTATCCAGAAGTCTAGACTGTTCTTCGTTATCTTGAGAACATTGGAGAAGACGAAGAGAGTAGTTGTAAATTACGGTTCGGTGTATATTACTATAGTGGATATCGGTTAATTATAACCGTTGGATGAGATTCTACGATTTTGCGAGTGTCTGGGCCTTTTTTGGGTTTTAACACTAGTTATTTGGGCCTTTTATCTGTTTGTCCATTTTCTTTTTTTAGGTTTGTTTCCAATATTATGTAGATATTTCATCTCCTAATTGTGTTATTTAATTTGTAATATTATGGTGCTATATACTTAAATAATTTATTAAAAGTGGTTATTTTTGCAATTGACCCATGTTTAATACATAATCTTCAATTTCTTGAATTTAGATGTTCTCAAGTGTAGAAAAATTAATATAAATTTCAATAATAATTATCTTGCATATATGAAGACACTCAAGATCAAATATGCATTGTCAATAGAACGAATTTTAAGACACATCATCTAACTTAATCAATACATACATGATT
The DNA here is from genome assembly GCA_900406355.1 of Erysimum pusillum. NCBI lineage: Eukaryota > Viridiplantae > Streptophyta > Magnoliopsida > Brassicales > Brassicaceae > Erysimum > Erysimum pusillum. The sequence continues at coordinate 9,795 of OVBW01000432.1, read as the reverse complement.
ACATTCTAATCTAAATAATAAATGCACTCGAGATTGAAGAGAATCGCAAAAACTAATGACGGTTTACAGTTTACATGATTTTAGGCATGGTTTAAAAAATCATGTGATGTAGCATCCTCTCTATTACTTCTCGTTCAAGACAATTCCTTTCTTGGTGTTTTAGAGTTTTGTCTAATTTCCTTTTTTTCCTTTTTGTTAAACTTCTATTTCTCTAGATTAGGTCTTTCACGAACCATCTCTATTAAGGTTTTGTAGTTCTTTCTTTGATACTTGGTTTTTATTGAATAAGAAAAGAGGTTTCTCTTATATTGAAGTCTTCGAATTATCCCTGTTTTACAAAGAATTTTGAGCAACAAAACAGAGTATCAAGATCCATTGATTCTTGAAACTTCTGTCTTGTTTAGTTTCTGTTTCAGCTATAGCTTCCGCTACATTATCATGTATATATAGTTAGCATGTTAAAAATATAATTAGAAAAATCAAAATGAAATTAATTTACTAAATTTAAAATTTTAACATTTTATTATTATTTTACGAAAACTTAATCCAGTTTCATTATTTTTATTAAAAAATTATTTAGTTATTCTTCTGTTGCTCTGACATATCAGTCAAACCCGTGTCAACTTATGTCATTCATCATAGCTGAAGCGTGGAAATACACCACATCGTCAAAATTATTGGATATTCAACTTGTACAACATCCCATGTGACTTATTGAAGCAAGCTAGTTTAATAATGACGTTTGCGTTTTGTTGGTTTTTTTGTTGATTAGGTCGTAGTTTACGTTTTGTTCGATAAGGCAAACGCGATTTTATTTACAATAAACGCAGGGTTTAAGATAGCAATAACGTCGTTTAATTTACATGAACACAAGCTTTTGAGGTCTTTGTCTCCCCAACTCCGAGATGTGTAAAAACCGTAAAGAATTTGTATTTTGGAATGCATTTCATCCGTCCGATTCAGCTAATCAAATCATAGCCGGTCATCTTTTCTCTTCTCTTCTATCATCTTCTTCTCCTTCCTCTGCTCCTAAACCGCACCATTAGTATGAATAAAAATACTAAACAAATCTCTTGTTAATTACTCATTAAACCGGACCTTCGTACAAATGCATGTGTTTATATGTTCTTAACGTAACCATCGGGTCAAGTATTATTTTATTTTTTTGTCATCACGGGACAAGTATTATATATTTTAATGGTTTTGTATGTTTGGTAAACACATCTTTTCACATTCGTGTTTAGGGTCCTTGAAGATATGTTAAAGATCTTCGTAATTAGCAAATTTCACGCAAAAAAATAAATAATGAAAGACTTTTGTACAACTTCAAAACTGTTATACAACATTTTTTTGTTTTTTTTTGCATAAAATTGGTAAAGATTCTAGGTGAAACTTAAAGGTCGCCTCTTCGAGTGACATGAGAAGAAACTAATATTACATGTTATGGTTTAAACCTTAAATTTAAAGGATTACGGGATTCAGCCAAAAACCTTCTGGTATATATTCAAAAGAAAAAAAGAAAAAAAAAACTGTTATACGACTTTTCAAGCAACTAGACTTCCTAATTCGTACGTAACAGAGTTCCAAGCGTACGAGACACTCAACAATCGCTGGTTTAGGCTCCTTTTCAACAATGGTTCTCGGGTGCATCAATCACAGATAACTTTATCTCAACAGACATGTGGTACACGACTGATCCTAGTATCCTACGGCTTGGCTTCCACTCTAAATCTCACGTTGAGGCAATAATGACACATCAACTACATCGATGGAAACAGTTTCGGTTCTTAACTTTCAGTTGCAATAGGGCTGATTTACAAACTAAGCTTAAGAAATCTATAATTTTTTCTTTCTTTTCGGTGATTGAAATATAATTTAGAGAAAACAAACTTTTCAACCATGATCACAAGATTGGAGTAGTGTCGCCGAGTACGTACAACACTGACCCATATCATTAACAAATGTGGCCCTTATGCTTTGCAAATTATTTCATGAAATCCACCGACGCTCCCAACCAATAAAAAATGTCCACATTCAACTTCCATTTGCCAAAATGTCAATTTCACTGTATTTATTTTTAAAAATATCTCTGTTTATTTTTAAAAATGTTCTTCATTAAAATAAAATAAAAAGTTATAAAGTTTACGAAATACTTTTAAACAGTAAGTCTTACTCGATCCAAATATTTATAAAATTGAAAGTAGTTATAAGATTTTAAAAGTATTTGTAAATACCTTATAAATAGTTTATATATATATATATATATATATAGTTTATTAAACCTTAAAAGTACTTTAAAAAAAAATTTATAAGTTATTTACAAAGTTTTACATATAAATGTAGGTTTGTCTGCTTTGATAAAGATACACACATATTTAGATAAATTTCACATGTATTTTTGAAAATTTTAAGAGAGAGAACATTTTTGAAAATAGGTATTTGCCCTATTAAAAAAGAGATAGTTTTAACAATTTACTATTCCATATTTTTACTATTAAATTAACAATTTATGATTTAGATTTTTGGTATTATTGAACTAAATACTGTATAGGCAAAAAGCAATTAGGTTTAATTTTTTGTTTTAACTTTTTCTACCTATTATACGTATGTCTTAAATTGTAATCAATAAGAAAAATATAAAATTTTCCGTTCATAACTCCCACATAGGTGCTGAATTGTATAATACTTTTTTCACGTGTTCACGTTTTAATATAATTTGTTATTTTTTATTATTAAATTTTTTTCACGCTTTTATATTCAAGAACCTCACGTCCCACTGATTGTCCTATGTGGGATATCTTCTATTCAAAATCAAGTTTGATGTGAGGATATTTTACCATTTGAGGATATTGTGTACTTGAGGGTCGAACTCAAATGAATAGATTNACATTATAATACCTTTTAACCAAAAAAAAAAAAAAAAAAAAAAAGAAAAGATTTAATACACTGAGAATATAAGAAAATTTAAATTTTGGCACGAAGTTTATTAATTTTGTTTTTAATTATCTGATTCTATTTAATATTTGAATTTATTTTAAAATTGTCGTGATCAAAATACATCTAGACAGATCTAAAAATTTATTATCTTAGAATATATAGAGCACGGTTAAGAACTAAGTTTTCTTAATTGGTAAATTGCTAAGAGAATAATAACAAGATATATAATGTGGAGGCTAAAGATCGGAGCTGCCACGGCTAAAGATGACTCTCACTTGTTTACCACCAACAACTACGTGGGGAGACAACTATGGGAGTTCGACACAGAAGCATGCTCTCCTGAAGAACTCGCAGAGGTCGATCAGGCTCGCCAAAATTTCTCACTTAACCGGTCACGTTTCAAAACTAGTCCCGATCTTCTTTGGCGCATGCAGGTGAGTGAGATGAAACTCTTTGTATACATATACTAGTACGTCTCTGATCCGATCTGATATATATAAAGTTATATGTTTCTAACTTAATAATATAAAGAAGTTTTTGTTTGATTTGGTTTCAAAAAGTTTCTAAGGGAGAAGAAATTCGAGCAGAAGATCCCGCGAGTGAGCGTAGAAGATGGAGAGAAAATAACATATGAAGATGCAAAAGCTGCGATGAAAAGAGGAATACTCTATCTCGCGGCGTTGCAAGCTAATGATGGACACTGGCCTGCTGAGAACTCTGGTGTTATGTTCTTTAACGCCCCCTTTGTAAGCTGATCATGTCCTTTGGACCTTTCCCCAACAATTAATAGATTCACATATCTAATATGATACAAATTAAAGACTTTAAGTGGACCCAATTTCATCACGATCTTGTAAACAAATCACAAAAATATCTGGAAGATTTATTTTTATCTTTTGATAACAGCAGAATTAATATACTTTATGTATTTTTTCTTGTTATGGACATTTATTATGTAATGAGTACTCTAAATTTTCAATTTACAAAAGCATTTTTATTGCAATTTGTTAGTGAAACTTTTGATAATTTAATAAAATGAGTTTTAGTGTGACAAAGAAGAACTAAGCTGAATCATTGAATAAGAATAAAACGAATTAAATTTATTAATTGAAATTAAAAACGAAAATTAAAATTAAGAAAAAAATGTATTTCTTTTGTTGACAATAAACGAAAATAAAAATAAATACTGAGTAAACAATTTTTGTAAATATATATGTAGTACGTTTTTTTTTTTTTTTCAGCATGTAGTACGTTTTGTATGTGTGTGTAATTTACTATTTTAATCCTTCAATCTAACTTTTCTTGTTGTTATACTACTTGTCTTGTTACGGACTTCTCGTAATTTGTAATAACTTATCTGAAATTATTTTCTACGAAAAAAAAAATCACAGTTACTATGCTTATACATAACTGGACATTTGGAAAAAGTCTTCACTGTGGAGCATCGCAAAGAGTTCATGCGTTACTTGTACAACCATCAGGTAACACATTTAATCGAACTCACACATATCGATCTATGCATATATATATACATATTTGACAATAGTAAGATTTTGTAGGCCAAAGATGGTGGGTGGGGATTACACATAGAAAGCCACAGTTGTATGCTGAGCACGGTCCTCAACTACATCTGCCTACGGATTCTAGGAGTTGAACCAGATCAAGGAAGTGCTTGTGGAAGGGCTCGTAAATGGATCCTCGACCACGGTGGTGCTACCTATACCCCATTGTTTGGAAAAGCTTGGCTTTCGGTACACCTCAGGATCATAAATATAAAATAAATTCAACAAAAGATAAGGACAATATTCATAAATACTACTGAAATGAGCTTATTTTTGAAAAATTAACATTAGCAGTTATATTTTCTAAAAATACTATAAAAATATATATATATTTTTCAAAAATACTACAAAAGTAAAACTAAATTTTCAAATTTCTAAAAACTACATCCTAAATGTAAAATAGTTAACGCAAACCCAAAGATTTAAATTTTACACCACTGAAAATCATTTTTTTTTTGTTTATGATATTTTTGGAAAACAAAACTTTTAGTGGTTTTTTGGAGAAATTAAAGTAATAATATATTTTTGGAAAATTGTTTTAGAAAGTGTGATATTTTGAAAAAAAATTCTCAAAAGATAATCAATTTAAATTTGACCTTAGTTAATCTTGCCAATTTATTAGGTTCTTGGAGTGTATGATTGGTCTGGTTGCAAAGCTATACCCCCTGAGTTCTGGATGATCCCTTCGTTTTCTCCTATAAATGGAGGTTGAATCTTGTGACTCCTTTGTTTTTCATTTGTGATCAGATTGGCTTCAATTTTGTTTGATCATATACATATATAACTAGTGTAGGTACCGTGTGGATTAATTTCCGGGAGAGTTTTATGGCATTATCATACTTGTATGGTAAGAAATTTGTAGCTACATCAACATCTCTCATTCTACAGCTCCGTAAAGAGCTTTATCCTCAACCTTACGCCCAAATCGTTTGGAGCCAAGCCAGAAACCTGTGCGCAAAGGTTATAATATGGCTAATCTACTTATTTTTCAATTGGTTTTGAGTAGAAAATTCAAAAAATTTAACATTCTACTATTTGATACCATGATGCAATATACACGGGAAAATGGCTATTTCATACCTGTACCATTTCAAAAGTGCGGATTCATACCTATACAAACTTGGAGTCTGAGTCAGCAACCGAATGGTTGACTTAAATCTGTTAACATTCCGAATTCGGCTCATTTTTAAGAGTAAATGTATAAAATTTGAATTTAATTAGAGTACATGTATAAATTGGTACTGCAAGTTTGTAAAGGTATGAATCCGCACTTATGAAATGGTACATGTATAAAATGGCCATTTTCCCCAATATACACAACTCGTGTTCCTAGTTAATTACCTCCAATATGATAATGCTATGTAATTTTTGACACATGCAGGAAGATGCATCCAATCAACAATCATATGTACAAGATTTGTTTTGGAAAAGTGTTCATATACTCTCGGAGAAAATCATAAACTCTTGGCCTTTCAACAAGCTCATAAGGCAAAGAGCTATTCAAACCACAATAAAACTCATTCACTACCATACTGAAGCCACCCGCTACCTTACTGGTGGATGTGTGTCAAAGGTGTTGCTCTAAAATATTTTTAACGTCCGATATTTTACAATTATTAAAAAAAAAAAAATCTAACTANCTTGCATGTTGGGTAGAAGAGCCAGAGGGTGATTGTTTTAAGAAACATCTTGCTCGGGTCCTTGATTTTGTATGGATTGGTGATGATGGTTTGAAATTCCAGGTTAGTTCTTTTTTGCTTCGATAAACTAATCCCTAATAACCTATCAAAGAGCTAGATAGAGCAGCACATTTTAGAACATAAATAAAGAAGTAATATGCTGCATTGATAG
>OVBW01000431.1:1625-23131 GCA_900406355.1 Erysimum pusillum | reverse complement strand
TCCACTTGGCGAGCCCGTGAAAGATAAAAAGAACAAAACCAAAACGGAGCTATGGGTGGAGAAATTCTACAAAAAGACAACCACATTGCCTGAGCCTTTCCCACACGAGCTGGTCGAAAGATTAGAGAAATACCTAGACGTAAGTTCAAAAATTAGCTGCTGTAACTCTTTTCAATTATTTTCTTACACTCTATTTTTTGTGTCCGTTAATATATAATAACAACAGACTGTAGAAGAACAACTGGTGGATCTATCTTCTTTGCTATACGACCACAAGCTATATGATGCTCACCTCAACAGCTCAGAGATTCTTCAGACCACCATGTTTACGCAACAGTAAGTTTTAAAAGATTTTGTTTTCATTGACGTCAAAAAAAAAGGATTTTGTTTTCTTTCTTATTTACGGTAGAATAAACAAAATATAACACTAAGAAATAAAAATGGTTGCAGGTACGTAGAACATGTACTGGAAACAGAAAGGGAGAACATGAGATGCTGTAAGATAGAGTACAAATACACAGTTGGAGTAAAGTCTTATCAGACGTTGGTGTACGGAGGAATACTTGTGGCTGGTTTTCTCGTTTATTTCCTTGTCATTTTCTTTTCTTCTCCTGCTCGCTAACCTCTTTTATTCTTCTTTTTGACGGTCATAGATTTTGCCAAGTGTAACGGTTTCTTATTGAAGAGATGTATTTTTATCAAGTACTAACTTTTTAGTCACTTCATTGGCTTATTATTTCAACTTATAGTTGACTTTATGTCAATCTTCTAAACCCGGATCCGAAATATTTATCGGGTCACCAGATCAACCTGGTACCGTTGCTAGACAAAACCGTGCTCAATTGGGATATTTCCTCCAATTGATAAAACCCTGACGTGATCAATTGATCATCACATTCACACAGCTTCTTTCACAAGTTCCTTTAAAATCATAAACTAAAGTATCGAACTAATAAATCGCTATTTAAACATGCCTTTTCAATTGCAAGGAATTCAATTGATTAGAGACGTCTTTTGAGTAGTTCCTTTCAATTGCAAGGAACAATAGATTAGAGATGTCTTTTGAGTAGTTCCTTTCACGTAGACAATCTCAAAATCATATAACTCAAATATGATTCATATAATTGTTTCCATCACAGAATTAGTTTTATAGATAATTATTATTGAAAGGCAAGCAAATATATAAGCTAAGACATGCACCATATCATAAAGACAACCAACACTATTTGAATCTATTAAATCTATCTTGAAGAGGGATATGCTGATATGCATGGCGTGGTATAATAAAGAAAAAAAACAAAAAAAAATTGGTAAGAAAAAAAAAAAAGAACAAACTTGGTAAAGCCAAATATATAAGTACAACGATTATCCTAAAACAAAGTAAATAAACCTAAGAAAAATACATATATTGGTCACCTTAATCCTTTGCTTACTCCGTTTGTCTCTCGTTCGACAGGTGGAGTCATGTGGATATGCTTGCAATTATACAAACACTCTCTGTGGTTTACCGAACAGAAGTATTTTGATTCCTTTATCAATGCAACAATAACGGTTGTGTTTATAGCTATAAAAACATGCATCTTTTATATCTATCTTCTTCTCCTCGGAAGCCTCAACGTTTTCACCTACGCAAAACAATTACACATGGACATGGTGATTATAAATATATAATAGATGGATAGTGGTGGTGAACAAAAGCAAAATTCTACTTATAGTATATTATATACTTACATTCATGCACACCAAAGAGGGAAACGAAAATTATGCAAAGTGGAGCAAAGCGTGACAGCGACATTTGTGATCGATCCTTTTGTCACACAAGCTTTTCTTTTTATTTGCTGTGATCGAGATTGTCAAAACGCTAGCTACGATAACTGTCTCTTCCTATACATGTATATATAGATTAATTTATGGTCTCATAAATATGGTAATCTCTATTAAAATGTAAAATATGCATTTAAGTTATCGTGAAGAAATTATAAATGGAAAATTTATATATATGAAGAATTCCAATATAGTACAAAGAAAATGGAAGTCTATGATTGGACATGTAAATTAATGAACAAATAATGGAAATCTATGAACAAATTTTTTGAAATCTTCTGATATATGGGTAATTCATCTCGTTAAGAAATGTAAAATTTGTTTGATACTTGAACCTTGCTAGAGGTTTGATTATAACAAAATAAAGTAAATAGTCACTTTTGGTTATACGTCTATATGTCACTATAAATAAATTTATTCACAAAATTAGATAACGTAAGATTTGTCTATGCATGTATGGATATTTAAATAGTAAAATTATAGAATCTAGAGTAACTCAAATTTTTATGTAACAATATATGTGTTAATATCAGATTACTTTCACAACTAATTGTTTTTGATATTCAAACTGCATAATGTTGACTAATTATTGTTCTTGCCAGTTTGTGTGTATGAATAATATTGGATATTATTTTCAAATGCTCTGTTTTGCCAGATCTATCCAAGAACGGATTTGAGCCACCACTTACCATTTTCTCTCTTCTCTTCAGAGAGAACCCTTTATGCGGACCGAGACATGCTCGTGAGGATTACAATGATGCTTCATGCTAGCAATTAACTTCTTTTTTTATCATACTTGGATGAAATCAGTATACTATCAACCAAGGTGTAAGTAAATAGCTCAATTATTTTTATAGATAATTATTATTGAAAGGCAAGCACATATATAAGCTACATGCACCATATCACAAAGCTAACAACACTCTTCTTTAAAAAAAAAAAAAAAAAAAAAAAAAAACACTCTTTGAATTTATTAAATTCAATCTTGGAGAGGTATATGGCGTGGTATAATAAAGAAAAAGACAAAAAAATTTTGGTAAGAAAAAAAAAAGAAGAAGAACAAACTCGATAAAGCCAAATATATATGTACAACGATATTATCCTAAAACAAAGTAAGTAAACCTAAGAAAAATAAATATATTGGTCGCCCTAATTAATCCTTTGCTTACTCCGTTTGTCTCTCTAAGTGCAGGTGGAATCATGTGGATCTGCTGGCATCTATACAAACACTCTATGTGGTTTACTGAACAGAAGTATTTGTTTCCTCTATCATAGCAACAATAATTGTCGTGTATATAGCTATAAAAACATGCATCTTTAATATTTATCTTCTTCTCCTTCGAAGCATGCTCCACGTTTTCACCTACGCAAAAAAATTACACACGAACACGGTCATTATAAATTTATAATAGATGGATGGTGGTGAACAAAAGCAAAATTCTACTTATATAATACTTACATTCATGCACACCAAAGAGGAATACGAAAATTATGCAAAGTATAGCAAAGCGTGACAGCGACATTTGTGATCGATCCTTTTGTCACACAAGCTTTTCATTTTATTTGCTGTGAGATTGTCAAAACGCTAGCTACGATAACTGTCTCTTCCTATACATGTATATATAGATTAATTTATGGTCTCATAAATATGGTAATCTCTATTAAAATGTAAAATATGCATTTAAGTTATCGTGAAGAAATTATAAATGGAAAATTTATATATATGAAGAATTCCAATATAGTACAAAGAAAATGGAAGTCTATGATGGGACATGTAAATGAACAAATAATGGAAATCTATAAACCGGGTGAACTTTTTGGCGGCTTAACATCTTCTGATATATGGTAATCTCGTTAAGAAATGTATAATTTGTTTGATATTTGAACCTTGCTAGAGATTTGATTGTATAAGTTTATAACAAAGAAAAGTAAATAGTATTATCGGATGATCATTATAACTTTTGGTTATACGCCTATATGTATATGTATATACTGTATAAACTAAAAAAAAAAAACTCATTTTTATAGTTTGTTTTAGTTTATGCTCGTAATAGGTTCCATCTTAACATTAGATATATATTTATATATATATATATATATTCTTATAAACCTAAACACAACCACTATGTAATTTTTTAAAATAGTAAAAATTAATAATCAAATAAAAATTATATATATATATATATATAATAATAATAAAATTAATCATAAAATTAAATAGAAAATTTGTCCATGCATGTACGGATATTTACTTAGTAAGATTATAGAAACTAGAGTAACTCAAACCTTTTATGTAACAATATACGTATGTGTTAATATCATTTTTTTTTTTTTTGATAAAAATGTGTTAATATCATACTTATTACTTTCACAACTAAATGTTTTGATAATCAAAGTGCATACGTTGAACCCAATAAAATAATAATGCTGACATTTAAACTTAAAAAAGATATTGCTGCTACAAATTCTTAAATTTGGGATGTTTTTTTCTTAAATTGGGATATGTATATATACTAGTATAATTTGAGAACATAATACGTATTTTGTACTGGAGAGAAGGAACATTTAGGGCAGTGGAATTTGTCAGAACAAATTGGATACCTTTATTGAACTGGGGCATGACTTTTTGGTCCCTCAACGAGATCATTATTTAGTCAAGTACAAAAGAAAAACAAAGAAAACAAAACTTAAAGGGTCTGACTCGTTGAATTAAAGTACAATTAACAGGAGAGAAGAAAAGTTATGTTAGAAGAAAAATATGTGGAAGACAATTTTCGTACTTTTCTTTTATCTTTTGCTTTTCAGAATAATTCCACTTGACTGGTGCTATTTTCTTTTTCTTAGTGGAAAAGTATAATACAAATAGTTAAATACCCTATAGTATACTAATACTCCACGTATAATAGAGATAATTTCCACGTGTCGTCTGTAGAAGATGACATCATCTCTACAACACACACGTGACGACGTATCGATATGGTGGGCAACTTAAATAAGCGTATTGTATTTGCCGTCTTAGCTTCGTCTCGTCCTCTGGGTTCCCTCATCTCTGAGATTTCCACAAAACTGTCTTCTCTGATCTAGCTACTGCCCAAGTCCTTTCAATATATCGTCCGGTGAGTCTCTCTCTCTCTCTCTCTCCCTCTCTCTACGTTACTCTTGCTTAGTTGCTTTCGATCTCTGTTCAATTGTGTTCTGAATTGCTAGGGGTTTTATGAAAGCCAAATCTTTAGGTGCTGCTGAGGAATCTGAGGCAAAGGCGACCATCAACTGAAAATTGAAGCTGATTCTGGATTTGGTGTATCACGATGTTGATCCGAAACAATCTGATCAGTATGTGGCTGAATCTTCTTTATGTGCTGGTAGGTGGTATATATTAGCTTATGAGAGCATCATTATTGTTCTTGCCAGTTTGTGTGTATGAATAATTATATTGGATATTATTTTCAAATGCTCTGTTTTGCCAGATCTATCCAATCCCTAATTCACAACCAAGAACGGGTTTGAGCCACCACTTACCATTTTCTCTCTTCTCTTCAGACAGAACCCTTTATGCGGACCAAGACATACTCGTGAGGATTACAATGATGGCTAGCAACTTCTTTTTTCATCAGACTTGGATGAAATCAGTATACTATCAACCAAGGTGTAAGTAAATAGCTCATTCTTTCAATAACTTGAATCTAATTTTTAAAGAGATTCATTTCTCTATTTTTATTTATTGTAGGTGGCAAGAATGTGCTTGTCTTGAAGTGAACAAGAGGCAGCTATCTGCTGTAGGCTGAAAACAACCACTTGGAGCTGTTGAAAGAGCTCTACATATTTCATCCGAGAACAATGATGAAAGAGTCCAGAGATGATCCATGTGGACGATACAAGTGAAGTGACTATTGTTCATGGAGCTTAAAGATTGGTCTTCTTCTATGAATGTACCTTTCGGCCGCTGGTGAAACTGCACAGCTCATTCATGACACCTAAACTTGATGCATGAATATGCTATGCTATGATCCCGAGATCATACCTTGAAAGTGCTGTGGAGACGCATATTAGTAGCAACACCTTGAATGCTGATAGACCTTATCAACTACACCAACCAAGGGCTCGAATCTCGATAGAGCTGAAATTGTTTCAGGTATCAATCCCGGCTACCAAAGCTGACTCGTAAAGAGCATGGTAACTATCAGCTACATATTGACGCCTATTCCGCTTGACCCCGTTATTCATGACAACTGGAGAAACCTAATATAGAATTTCTCCCACTTGTGACTCAGGTGTTTGGTGAAAATGAATGCTTGGGGTCATCGTTGTCTAGAGTGCTGCCATGGGGTCTTCAAAGTTCGAAACCTCGCGTTTCAGCAATCTGATAACTCACAAACAAGACAGAAGGCAGTTGAAGAACCATACCACTTGAGTAATGATAGTTGGTTTTGTGGAGCAGGCTCTTGAAAATCTCCTCTGTGATGGTTTTGAAGGTCAGTTCCTGTGAGGGGGTTGCGAGGACGCTGCATGTTACAGGCTGTAATAAAAGAAAATGTGGATTCACTAAGGAAGAATTCAGTGCATCTGTGAACACTTTTGAAGGTGGTTCGCTTCTGCATTGCAATATGTCTTGTTGAAGTACTTCTGAACGCAAGGAAAGAACTTGAAGAGTTGGGTTTCCCTTGTAAGCTGTTAATGATGGCCTCTAGTTGCAGGCTCTTTTTCGGTAAACCTCCTTGCTTTCTCGTTCAGCCAGTCTTGTAAATGTACGGATGGTCTCATGCTTTAATGTAATTGCACTTAATGCCGACATAGGGTGTTTTGAATCGTATATTCATATAATGTGATGGAGGCAATTATCATGAACAAGTAACTCTAGTATCGAATGCTTTCTTGCATATTAATTCGTTAATGTCTTTCTATTTGAATACTATTCAGATGCTTCTCAGTCAGCGGGTTCAGGAAGTTGTTGCGAACACTTGCACAAGGTGTTGTCTTATCAGTGTTGCAATGCGTGTTGCCTTATCAGTGTTGGACAACATGTATGTAACTGACTCTTCATGACAACTGGAGAAACCCGAGACAGACTACGCGAGAAGTTGAAATGTCTTAGGCTGGTATGCATCCTTAAACATATTTATGAAACGTGAGAACCTGTTTTAGTATGTCTTTTGTCTTCAAATTTGTGTGTAAATACAGTATTCGGTTATTCCTTTCGGTTTCGGGTATTTTGGGTAGAAATATTTAGGATCCATTCGGATATTTTAGAAATTCGGTTCAGGTTCGGTTCCGGATACCCATAATATTGGAGAAAGTCTAAAAATAGTTAAATTTTAATTAAGTTTGGTTAAATTTTAATAAATATACATAAGAATTTTCGGATATTTTGGTTATTTTGATTATTTTGGTCTAAAAACAATTGATATTTTTGGGTTTATTATTATAACTTTAGGTAATTGGTTTATATTAAATGTAAATATAATTAATATTTTGGTTATATAATTATATTTCGGTTATTTTGGGTACCCATTCGCTTCTCGGTTCGGTTCGGTTCGGATTCGGATGGGTTCTTTAAATATAAATATAGCAATCGAGGATCCGTTCGGATATTTTCTCGGTTCCGGGTTCGGTTTGATCTATTTTTCAGTTTGATCTCGTTTCTTCGGTTTCAGTTATTTTGCCCGGGCCTAATTGGTGCTTAAACATAAAATTTCTGTTTGTGTCTTTATAGTTATGAAACTCCTTATTTTGTAAAAGAAAGTTCTTATGTACCACTTTTTCTTGGTCAATGGCAACCTTGTATTAGTAACTGGAGCATGTAAAGACTAAAAGGCAATATGTCCATTTATAGTAACATTCTTTTCATTTTTCTTTTAGAAAGAACACTCCCCTCTCTTGTCTCTTCTCTCTTCTCTCTTTTTCTCTGTTTTGCTCATCTTTCTCAGCTTCATCTTCTCAAATCAAAAATGGATTTAATTTCTTTGTTCTTGCTAATTAGTTTCTTTCTCAGTTCTGATGCTACGTTGTTGCCAAGGAAAGAAGGTACAAGTTTTCTTTGTTTCTAAGTATCAGTCGTATGAACTCAGTCTATCTATGAAATATTCCAGTGTTAAAAAAAGACAGATCTTTAATATTTTACAAGTTTTCTTTGTTTCTAAGTATCAGTCGTATGAACTCAGTCTATCTATGAAATATTCCAGTGTTAAAAAAAGACAGATCTTTAATATTTAACAAGTTTTCTTTTTTTCTAAGTATCAGTCGTATGAACTCAGTCTATCTATGAAATATTCCAGTGTTAAAAAAAGACAGATCTTTAATATTTAACAAGTTTTCTTTTTTTCTAAGTATCAGTCGTATGAACTCAGTCTATCTATGAAATATTCCAGTGTTAAAAAAAGACAGATCTTTAATATTTAACAAGTTTTCTTTTTTTCTAAGTATCAGTCGTATGAACTCAGTCTATCTATGAAATATTCCAGTGTTAAAAAAAGACAGATCTTTAATATTTAACAAGTTTTCTTTTTTTCTAAGTATCAGTCGTATGAACTCAGTCTATCTATGAAATATTCCAGTGTTAAAAAAAGACAGATCTTTAATATTTAACAAGTTTTCTTTTTTTCTAAGTATCAGTCGTATGAACTCAGTCTATCTATGAAATATTCCAGTGTTAAAAAAGACAGATCTTTAATATTTAACAAGTTTTCTTTGTTTTTAAGTGTCAGTCTTTAGAAATTTTACTCCTTTGAATCAAATCCTGAACTGGAAACTAGTTTGTGAAGAAAGGTTTGGAAATTAGGTTTGTGAAGAAAGGTCTTGTAATAAAGGTGTGTTTTTAATGGTTAGTAGTGTCACTAAAGAGAATCAGTGGCAATCGTACATAGCTTCAGGAGTCCAAGTTGGTTACAAGAGATTTTCAGTTTGGAAGTAGTTTTGGTTCAGTGTAATTCGCCTTTGTGTTCTGTTGTGTCGTGATCCATGTTTTTTGTGTTGTATTGATCCCGTTGGTTCTGTCTGTATAAACTCAGTTTTATCTATGAAATATTTCAGTGTTAAAAAAGACAGATCTTTAATGTTTAACAAGTATTCTTTGTTTTGAAGTAGCAGTCTTTAGAAATTTTACTCTTTTGAATCAAATCCTGAACTGGAAATTAGTTTGTGAAGGTCTTGTAATAAAGGTGCGTTTTTAATGGCTAGTAGTGTTACTAAAGAGAATCAGTTGCAATGTACATAGCTTCAGGGGTCCAAGTTGGTCACAAGAGATTTTCAGTTTGCATTGTAGTTTTGGTTCAGTGTAATTTGCCTTTGTGTTCTGTTGTGTTGGGATCCATTTTCTTTGTGTTGTATTGATCCCATTGGTTCTAGTCTCTATGAACTCAGTTTTATCTATGAAATATTCCAGTGTTAAAAAAGACAGATCTTTACTATTTAACAAGTTTTCTTTGTTTTTAAGTATCAGTCTTTAGAAATTTTACTCCTTTGAATCAAATCCTGAACTGGAAACTAGTTTGTGAAGAAAGGTTTGGAAATTAGGTTTGTGAAGAAAGGTTTTGTAATAAAGGTGTGTTTGTAATGGCTAGTAGTGTCACTAAAGAGAATCAGTGGCAATCGTACATAGCTTCAGGAGTCCAAGTTGGTTACAAGAGATTTTCAGTTTGGATTGTAGTTTTGGTTCAGTGTAATTCGCCCTTGTATTCTGTTGTTTCGGGATCCATTTTTTTTGTGTTGTATTGATCCCGTTGGTTCTAGTCTGTATGAACTCAGTTTTATCTATGAAATATTCCAGTGTTAAAAAAGATAGATCTTTAATATTCAGCAAGTTTTCTTTGTTTTTAAGTATCAGTCTTTAGAGATTTTACTGTTGGTTATTAATGGCTGTTTACATATAACCATAATTAATGACTGTTGGTTATTTTTGTTAATTTTGACAGTTGACGCACTTAGAATCATCGGGAAGACTCTAAAGAAGACCACTTGGGATTTTGGAGTCGATCCATGCGACATGGCATCCACTAGAGGTAGATGGAGAAACCCGGATGCAGTTAAAGGGTCTGAAGACTCTATCACCTGTGACTGCTCCTTCTTCAATGGCACTATATGTCATGTTACGAGCATGTATGTTTTACTTTCTGTTGAGTTGGATCTAATTTGTTACATTTGGTGACTTATAAATCTGATTTTTTATTCATTTTCTTGAACTTGAGATTCAGACTTCTCAAGACACAGGATCTTCAAGGCTCTCTTCCTAAGGAATTGGTTGGGCTTCCTTTCCTGCAAGAGCTGTAAGCAGAAACATTTCTATAATTTTCCCTTCTCAGCATTTTAGCACATTTGTTTTAACTTTTTACTTTTCATTTGCAGTAATCTTGCTAGAAATTACTTAACTGGTTCAATACCTCCAGAATGGGGAGCCTTGCCTCTTGTCTTAATGTGAGAACATAATAATTTTCATGTATATAATACATAATACAAATTTATATATATTGTTTGATGTTGTTTCTTGAAATGCAGCACACTTTCGGGAAATCGGTTAACTGGTCCAGTGCCCAAAGAGATTGGAAACATTACTTCTCTCGAAAGACTGTGAGTATAACTCATTTGCAATCTTGTTTAATTGGGTTAATTTATTTTTGGTATTAGTTGATTCAGTTTTTGAAACTGTTGTTCTAATATGTGAAGAATTTGTTTGTGAATATATGAGAATTAATGGACACTTTGTTCTCGTCTTGTGATGGTTTTATTTTCATTGACTTGCGGTTTCTAATGCATGTGATTACAACCTTAACTTACTGATTTTGTATCATAAGAAGAATATCTGAGGATTTCGAAATTAAATTTAACCATGAATTTTAAACCTTGTTTTTGGCTTGACTTTTGTTAATAATTTGATTCCCCTGTCTCCTCCTCTTCGTCTGTTTAAATGAAGTGTTTGTAATATAGCCTGGGGTTCTAGATAGTATCATATGACTCTTTTTGGCATATGAAACTTAGAATGTTTCTGTGTTTAGGAAAACATATTGATGTAACAATCCTTTTGGAGGAAATTGATTTTGATCATTAGTTAGTACCTTAGATTTTGTTGCAAGTGTTGACCATGTAACTGATTTTGATCATTAGTTAGTACCTTAGATTTTGTTGCAAGTGTTGACCATGTAACTGATTTAGTATTTTTTTTGCAGTGTCTTGGAAAATAATTATCTTTCAGGGGCATTACCTCCGGAGCTCGGACGTTTATCGAACCTTCAACGACTGTAAGAATCTCTATCTAAGTTTTGAGTTTCGCATTTGTTTTGGCTAGTTGCCTGTTTTCTGTATCTAACCCCTTGATTGTTTTTGGTAGCTATCTTAGCTCAAACAAATTCGAGGGAAAAATTCCATCTTCATTTTCAAGACTGACCAGCTTGAGAAATGTGTTAGTATCCTCATCTTACAAGTTTATTTTGCTTAATCTCATATATTTACTAAACACATTTGAGATTTCTGATTTTTTTGGCTCTGCAAAAAGGCGGTTAAGTGACAACCAATTCATAGGAACTATTCCTGAGTTCATCGGGAAGTGGAGAAAACTCGAGTATTTGTAAGAGTTTTTTTTAGTTTTTGATCCTTTGCTTCTTTTTGCCGCTACTTTTTGATATTTTTATCGATTCTTATGATTTGGGTTCGAATGTTTTTATGACAGAGTTCTCCATTCAAGTGGGTTGGATGGGCCTATACCACAGTCAATTGCTAGACTTACAAAATTGACAGAATTGTAAGTATTTTTATTTCAGGCTCATTCTTGTAGACGCAACATGTATTTATTTTCTTGATTTTTTCTATTTCTTGATATATTTTAGGAGGATCAGCGATATGATGGGACCTAGATCACCATTTCCACCACTGCAGAATATGCATAAATTGTGGATATTGTAAGTGTTAGACTAGATTTAGTTATACCTTATAAAACGAATGGAGGATTTTCATTCACGGTTTATTGTTTTTGAAGGGTTTTGAGGAACTTGAACCTTGAAGGAGAGCTGCCCTCGTACCTTGGAGCAAATACCCCTAACTTGACGCTATTGTGAGTTTATCTGCCTTATTATTTACGGCTAACACCAAATCAAGAACCGGACAGAAAGTTTGAAACCAGAAACCCAAATTCTCTTGTTAAGCTTGTTCATCTTCATCTTCCAAGCGAAACTGTAAATGCTTTCAAGTTGGATCAAATCCAACAAATCTCCATTTCTATTAAACCTTTAAAGATTCCTTGTGAGCTTGTCCTCGGCATTCCTTTGTTGTCATTATCATAATCAGCTTTCTTTTTGTGCTCTATCCAAGCATTGATTCCTTAGAAAAATCAAACCTTGAAAATCTTGAAACCTCACTTAATAGCATCAACTCTGGTTTTAAGACACAAAATCTTTAACTCATATCTTTGAAACTGAATGAAACAAAATCTGCGAACTCTCCTGGAAACTAGTTTTATAATCAATATTTAATATGCAGGGACCTTAGCTTCAACAAGTTCAGTGGAGCCATCCCTAGCACGTATGTGGCGCTTAGAGATGTTAAGAATGTGTAAGACAGATTTACGTTTCTCTTTGGCTTATTAAAGATCAGTATTTGTGTTGAATTCTTTTATCTTGTTCTTGCAGATATCTTATGGGAAACATGTTGAATGGGTCAGTCCCAATGTGGATGGTAAATGAGAAATTCGGCAATATAATGTGAGCTTCCTTCATTGGTTTATGCATTTGCCATATGGAGGGACTTGTTTTTTAATTTGGTTTCTAATTTTTCTATTTGCAGAGATCTTAGCTACAACAGATTCTCAGAAGATTCCACTACTAGAGGATGTTACCACAACAGCATGTAAGAAAGTCAATACAACTTCTGGTATTGTTGAGTCTATGGAATCTAACTTTTGGTTGTACATTTGATGTCTCGTAGGAATCTGTTTGCAAGTTCTTACACAAGGGCAAACAACAGGTAAAGTTTGTTTCTTTCTATTATCTATTTGATGTTTGTTTTGAATTCACTAGAAAACTAATATTATGTTTCTTACAGCCTTAATGCATTATGTCTCAAGAGCGTTGAATGTCCAGAAAGTAAGTTCTACACTAGAATAGTAGAATATTGATATGCATACAATGCTTGTTCTGTTACCTAATCTTGTTACTTTATATTTGTTTCCATGAAGCTTTTGCTGGTCTTCACATAAACTGTGGTGGAGCTGACATGTTCATCAACGGGACCTTGTTTGAAGCCGATAACTATGATAGAAGACCAGGTTTCTCTGATAACACACGTAGAGGATGGGTCTCGAGCAACACAGGAATCTTCCTGGAGGATACTCGTGGTGTTCCCAGAGGAACAACCATCTGGTCGGATTCATCAAAGCTGAACGGTGTGAAGAATCCTGGATTGTATGCACAAGCACGTCTCTCAGCCATCTCTCTGACCTATCATGCGTTGTGCCTCAAACGCGGGAGCTACAAGGTCGAACTCCATTTTGCTGAGATCATGTTCAGCGATACCAAGAGTTACAAAAGTTTAGGAAGGCGGTTGTTTGACATCTATATCCAGGTAAAGTGTCTTGATATTTGAATAGAAATAATAACCAAGTAGGATTTGATTAAATTATGGCGTCACAATGCAGGATGTACTTGTGTTGAAGGATTTTAACATTGTGCATGAGGCCGGAGGAGTTGGAAGAGCGGTAGTAAAGACGTTTCCAGCTACCATCGAGGGAAAACTAGAGATCCGTTTCTATTGGGCTGGAAAAGGGACCGTAGACACTCCTGTAAACGGTGTGTACGGTCCTCTTATATCGGCTATATCCATCATCCCAGGTAATTATGCTAAATCAAATAACATAGAAATTTGCTTTTTTATGTTGGAATTCATCGAATCTAACAAAATTCTTTTCATTATCTTATAGACTTTGAAGAGGCCCATGGTACTAATGACCATCATGATAAACTTAGTCGAAAATGGAGGATAGTCATTGGGGTTCTTGTGTTTGTGTTTGTATTCATGCTGATGCTTGGCTGCATTCTATGGTGGGGAGGTTGCCTAAGAAGAAAGAGTCAGATGGAACGAGGTACTGTAAATGTTCACTGTGGTTGGGAGAGTCTAGCTTTTATATCCTGGATTAATTGGCTGCATTCTCTGATAGTTTTGTTTTCTTTTCCATAATAATAAGAGATTTTGTTTCTCTTTTCAGACTTTAAGAAGATGGATTGCAATATCAACAACTTCTCTTTACAGCAAATTAAAGACGCCACAGATGATTTTGCTCCTGCAAATAAGATTGGTGAAGGCGGCTTTGGTCCAGTATACAAGGTAAACACAAAAACGGAAACATGACTATTCTGAGAATAAAAAGTAGATGATATGTGTATATTTGACTACAGGGAATGATGCCCAACGGAACTGCTATTGCTGTGAAGAAGTTAGCAGAAAAGTCAAAGCAAGGGAATAGAGAATTCCTTAACGAGATTGGTGTGATATCTGCTCTGCAACATCCAGCTCTAGTCAAACTTCATGGTTGTTGTGTTGAAGGGGGCCAGCTCTTACTAGTATATGAGTACTTAGTAAACAACAGCCTCGCCCGGGCACTTTTTGGTTAGTATTTCATATGTTTTAGTATCAAAATACAATATGTTTGTAACTAATGAGCTTTTTCTCTATATAGGTCCCCTGCAAACTCAAATCAGTTTGGATTGGCCAACAAGATATAAGATATGCGTTGGGACAGCAAAGGGTCTGGCGTACCTTCATGAAGAATCAAGGCTAAAGATTCTCCACAGAGACATCAAAGCTGCAAATATCCTGCTGGACCAAGATTTGAATCCGAAGATTTCAGATTTCGGTCTAGCCAAGCTCGATCCTGAAGATCAGTCACACATTACCACTAATCCAGTTGGAACATAGTAAGTAAAAAATCAGTGAAAGTATTGCTCTTTGTTGCGTTAGATTTGGTTATAACACTTTGCGTACTTTTTGCATGCAGTGGATACATAGCACCAGAATATGCACAGAAAGGCCATATGTCTGATAAAGCTGATGTCTACAGTTTTGGTGTACTTCTCATGGAGGTTGTTCATGGAAAGAGCAACACAGCTTCCCGTCCATCTAGTGAGGAGACATATTTTACCGATTGGGTAATAATATTTTGCAGTTTATGAATTCATTAGTTTGCATAGGATCTTTAAACTAATTTGATTTTGTTGTGTTCTTCAGGTGCGTCGTCTTTGGAAGCAGAACAAATTGGCGGAATTTGTGGATTCGCGACTACAAAGCTTTGACAATGGCGAGGTATTAAGGACGGTCAAAGTTGCCATCTTGTGTACAAGCTATGAAGCTGCTGATAGGCCGCCAATGTCAGCAGTAGTGCACATGTTGGAGGGTCACCTCACTGTGGAACTGGACTCGCACATGTTGGGGGGTCACCTCACTATGGAACTGGACTCGCAGGTGGAGCAACTTCCAAATCTCTTGAGTGTAATTGCAGAGATTGACTCAGAGTTCGATTCACAAGAAATTACTGAGTCTCCAGAAATGAGTCTGTTGAGGTACCCTCTTTCGAGAAAAGGAAAAGAGAAGGTTGGTTCTGCTTCTTTTTCCATCGAAGAAGAGTCGAGCAGTGCCGCAGCTGAGAGAGAAAGGAGTGGAGTAGAGTAGTTATTGTTATTTCAAACAATCTCTTCAAAAATGGTTTAGGTTTATGAGATACTGGTTCCTATAATATATGCAACAGTTTAAATGTGAAAAGCTTTTGATTATATTTGTCATCATCATAGTTGTCATCATCATAGTTCATCATTAAGTTAAGCTTACATACAAGCTGGCCATGATTCAACATAAGGTTCGTTCTGTGATCTGGCTTCCTAGGTAGAGCATCAGCTATTATTCCATTTGCCTTCCTATTATCCCTTTGAAACAGAGGAGAGGTAAAGGATGTCAGTATGTCACTCATATGATGTTGAATGTTGATTACTTTTCCTGTTTCCTGTAGCTTGACTGTCTTGTAGTGTTTGATATAGATGCTCCCATATATTTATCTGGATATAGTGTGGTTACAGACAACAGACTCACAGATGTAGCAGGAGGTCTCAAGCTTCATCCCTCTGCATCTTAATTTTGCTGCAACAGGTGACAGTGTTTGTTAACAGAAGTGGTTGATCTCTGGTCGACCTTGGAGCTTCCATATGGCTTGATAAAGTTGGTGAGACGGCTCATTATTTGCATCTCCTTGGGACTGTTGTTGTAGCCAGGTATGACAGTGTAGATCTAGGTAGATTGTATCTGTTTTAGTAAGGCTGGGGCAAATAGTCAGAATATTCTTGGTAAATTAGCTGTTGTAGCTTTGCAATATCCCAGGCATGAGTTCCTGCAGATAAAGATCAGAAAATGTCAAGTTCCTGCAATTACATTACATACATCACAACTTGTGGAATATCTAGCTTTATTATCTATATCCAAATGTGGTCCATGTGTGTCTGATCTGATTCCCTCTTTCTTAACTCCCGATTACTTATGCATTCTCCATTGTGTCTCCTTTTTCTTCATCCGACTGAATTCACCTTAAGCTTTGTGTTCAAGCCTTCACAAGCACCATGAGCTGACACTTTCAAGTTTGATGATGTTAAGAGAAAAGGTCAGTACTGATTCTACCAAAACCATGCCTCTTGCCTACAAATACCCTATACTTGGAGAAGCAGTAGTTCTTAGAAGGTTAAGGAACTAACAACTCAACACAACACAACCTTAGAGTATAAGCATTCTAGTACGGCTGAGGAGGCACACATTAAATACTCTCATTCTTTCGAATTATTATCCTTGTTAAGCTCTTAACCTTTATATGCTTCTATCAGTAGTTACTGTTGGGTTAGTCCCTTACTATTCATTGTATCCTGATACTCCTATATCCTCTGCATTTGGAGACAGTGGGATGCAATGAGCAGCGTAAGCATGATACATCTCTTGAGACCCAAATTTCTCTCGTAAATATGTATTTACACATACCTTCTTTTGTCTTTACTTTTGTTTCTCTTATTATTCCTAAATATTTCAGGTACATCTTAACCACTGGGGCAATAACTGCTCTATGCGCGAGTTTGTTGGGTTCCCTTCCGGCTCAGGTAATGACCAATTCTTATTGTTCTGAAATACAAGCTCATGTGATTTTGTAATTGAGTTTTCTTAGTTGTAAAAGTAACAACACACATGTCATGTGTGGGTTGTGGAAATGCAAACTTGTCGTTTTGACAGTGTGTTATGATTCTTTTTACAGATCCTTCTCTGAGTAGCTCACATCGGTAATCTATCCAACAGGTTAGTGTAGGCACTCTAATGGCATTCACTTCCGTTGCAGTCTGTGTGCTAGTCCTTAGATATGTACCACCAGATGGAGTTCCCCTACCATCTTCCTCTCAAATTGGACTGATACGGATGAAAGTAGAGCTGAAACTGAAACTTTTCTAGTGGATGCTATAGAATCTTCTGATTCTCCTCTAAAATGTGCTAAAATGTTATTAAGATGCCTCTAAAATGTTATTAAGATAACTGAAACTTGGCAATGAAACATCTCAAGGTACTAAAATGTGCTCAATCACGTAGTTACCATTTGTCTATGTTATTAAGATGACTCTGTGTTAAAATGTGCTCAATCTTTACTGCCTTTCATTTGCATTTAAGGAATTCAATTCTTTCTTCATTGAACAGATGAAAAGTATTTTGGAAAGAGAAGAAAAATTGCTGCCTGGAGTATAGCTCGTGTGCATAGGTGTCCTAGGTCTTGCTTCAGCTGAGCGTCTTCCAAGGTCATTTCATCATCTGATATCTTATGTCTGTACTACTCTGCGCTGCATATATTTCCTCACGTCTAATTAAGTCGTCACAAATCTAAAACAAATCTATTTTATTTGGTTGAGGTGGTTGATTAGCTTTGAATGACATCACTGCTACTTGCGTGTCAAAGTGATTTAAGTATATGCTTAAATAGAAAAATTGCTGAAATTTTTTGCAACGGCTGTGTTGAAAGGTTTGCATGTTTTTACCTTTGTAATATGGTTATAATCTCTAATGGGGTTTCTTCTTGATTGTGGCAGTTTTCCTCAGTTCACTATATGTGGTGTCAGTGCAGCCATCTTGCTTGGCAGTTTGATTACTCTTGGCTACATTGACGAGGATGAAGAAAGATACAACTTTGGACACAAAGGAGTAAGGCCTGAAGCTTATTTATGCCCTTTTTGCCATTTCATACACAAAAATGAGAAATTTAATTGGTTGCTTTGCAACAACTATATACTTACTTGGAGTCTTAGAGTTATACTTGAGCTGCGTTTTCTTACCTACTTGATAATCAACATTGGGTGAGTGAGTCTGATGGACCCATGACTGAATCAACAAATATTTTGATGTTTCTAAACGCTTTATGGTAATTTGTAATGGCAGAGCTGCGACATGGATCAGGGTCTTGATATGGCTACTTATTGGAAGCATGATCTATCTCTTCTATGGCCGATCTCACAGCTTACTAAACAATGCGGTTTACGTTCCAACGACAATTTCTACCAGAAAGACAACAGATCATCTTGCTTAAGATTGGTCGTTCAATGCAGCAGCTGAAGGGACTCGAGCTCAAGCTTTGTTGTTGCTGAAGTAGCATCTAAAGAGAATTAAACAGATGGCACAAGAGTAAACACAAGCCAATACATACTACAAGTCTACAACAACATTTCATGTGCACATTGTTAGTCATTCTAAATGTATACTGTTTGAGGGAACACTTGTTTTTTTAAATATTTTTATATATTTTATGAATGGGAAAGTAGTTATGTAAATAATTTTGTTTTTAATATATGAGTAGTTTGGAAAGAAATGTTGAGACATCTTTAACGTATTTTAAAACTCAATTGGACTCATATTTCTTGCTTAGAATTTAGTTATACTATTTATAAATTCATATGGTGTGAAACACTAAAAAAGTCTTATTGGTAGCAAGATTTTTAAGTGAATATCTAAATAAGGGTTCAATTAGCATTCTCATAATAAAAAAATATAAATCAAATAAACTGAACTAATGACTATCTGTTTTTTTGGTCGTCTGAAAATTCTTATTAAGAGAAAATGAGTGTCAAACAAAAACAGAGCCTGAGGCTCAAAACAGAGCATTATTAAGCTCATACAAACCATATTGGTAAATAGGAAAACAAAATCAGCATATGCTTCCACGTTTTTCTTCTTCGATACGTGTATGTAGCCAAGATGGACCACCCCTCTCGCCTGCTGTCTATTTTGGTAATTTTTTTCTTTTTAAAATAAATTTCCATACGCTTTGTTACGTTATTAGCAAATACAAAATAAAATATTTTCGCTCATTAGTACTATTAATAAATTTGAAATATTGTATTGTTTCAACTTATATTGCCTTCAGAGTTAAGAAGCTTAATTAGAACAAATGTTAGTTTAGTCAATTAGTAAAATCATGAAGATAATGGTCAACACCATAACATATTATATTTGGATTGCGAAGAATGCGATATTTTATCAAGCAAATTTCTCTACAACCAATGTCTTACTCATAAAACGTGCCATTGTTTGGAAGTATGTACAATTTTACATGGTTCTAACCTAAAGATAGGTAGATAGTTAGAACTTAGAAACCAATATGTGTTCCTAGAATCCTAAAAGTATTAAACTTGGCCTAACTCTTTGGTAATTTTAACTTTTAGATTTTTGGTCTACAATATAGCCTTCTTAATCACATTGGAGAGAAAATTGTAGAATGAAATCGTGTTACAAGGCAATATATACATGAATGGTCAAAATTAAAGCTTAAGCGGCCACTTGAACCATATTTGACGACTCCCACTCCTCATGAGGAAAAAATTCATGGTCGTCGTCCCCCTTTTTCCTAAGTATTAAGTATTAACCAATTGGATTATTTTATTTACTTTCCATCTCGTCAAACTTTTCATCTCGTTAAACTTTTCACAAATATTCTCCCAAACTCTAATCGTGGAGTCTCTATAATGCAAATGCGATCAGAAGATTATAAGATTATATATAGATGCATGCTATCACCATTCCATAATATCCTAAGATAGAGGTAAACATAACGTTGGTCCTAGTAACTATACCACCCACACACTTATAACATACGAAAAAACAAAAGACATTTCAGTTTTGATATCAACCAAAATTTATGATGTCGGAAAAAAAAACTTAATTATAATATTTGTATGTAAATATCAAATCGAAGTTTTTTTTTAAGGATGTAAATATCATTAAAAATGAATTGTTATAAAAAAAAAAAAAGCAGAATTTATAGTTTGGTTTTATGGCAAAAAATTTAGAAACATAGAAGTAATCAAACACTACATTACACACTTTATTAACATTTCAAAAAATTCACCACAAAACACTGCACACTTCATTACATTCAAAAAAATCACCACAAAACATTACACACTTTATTAACATTCAAAAAAATCACTTCACCATTCTTGTTTTCTTTTTTCCCTTACATTTCTAAAGTGATTCAAGATGGATATACATTAAGATGATGAGAATGTTGAATCATACATAAATTCATAATATTAAAATAGCATAAAGAAATCATGATGAGATATTAAAAAAAATGTTTTTAAAAATCGGAAAAATAAAAAAAGACAGCTGGGCCAAGCTAACCGAGCATGTGTGTCTCTTCCCCATCATGACCTGTCTCCGGCGATGGCAGTGGCGGCGCAACGGCGGAGATAATGGCATTCAAAGCTCGAATTTGCATCTCCATAGCAACAATATAATCAGTGGTTTCTTCTAAAACCACAGGTAACGGTTGTTTCCGACAACCGGGAATTAACCGGCTAAGCAATTTAACCTTCCTTTGTACAGCTGGCAAACCTTTACCCTTGAGCCTCAAAACCGTTGCTCTCTTTTTCCTTAACCGATTATTAAATTCCCCGGTTATCGGAGAATTCGAATTTCTCGGCCGGTTCTGTTTCCTGAACTTGAGCTTCTTCTTCACCTTGACGGCTTTAGATAATATAGCTCTGCTCCACAGTGTTCTTCCTCTAGCCGTAACCGCTAATGATCTATAAGCAGCGTCGCGTACGGCTAAACCTCCTCCGCCGCCGCGAGGAGACGGCTTGGTAGATGAATTCGTATCATCAGCGACGGCAGAGCTAATCCGGAGATCTCTCAGAGCTTGAATGATATTAGTAGAGTAGATCTGTTGTTGCTTCTCCGATCTCCATTTCTGCACCGACGACTGAGAAGGTGGTTGCGGCGGCAGTTTCTTCTTACGCTTACGCCGTGATTGATCATAACTACTAGAGCTCTGATTCGTCACCGGAGAAATCGACTCCATGTCAGTCAATTTCCGTTACATAAAAATCAGAACCAAATTGAATCTGCAGACATAAATCAACGAGACAAAGATTAGAGGATAAAGAGAAGAGATTAGAAGATGATTAAGGGGGATTAAGTAAGAGAATAGAGGAGAAGGTGAGACGTCAAAAAGTATGTGGAGGAAGAAGAATCCTTTTGAAGCAAAGGAAAGGTGATGGATTCCATTTTTATATTATCCTCCTCCATGTGATCTCCACTCTTCATTTTTTTTATATACATTATCATCATTAATGTTGACTAAAATTAAATATTATTTGAGACTTAAGTTTAACACATACAAAAAGTCCTACGCTTGTTAAACTATGCTT
>OVBW01000430.1:0-15462 GCA_900406355.1 Erysimum pusillum | reverse complement strand
GTTTTGGGATACTTTCTTAGGGTTTGTGTACAAAGAGTTAGGGAAAAGAGAGGAGATTTCTACGGCGAAGGCCATGAACGAACTCCGACCAATAGCTTTGTTTTGAATCGAGAGGTTTTGGGAGGCTTAGAGTGATCAATATAAAGAAAACATTAGATAAAGTTGTGAATGTTGTCGATTACGTTGAGAATATATGGATGCGAAATCTGTATCCAATTAGACATTTAAAAGGATTAGGAATTGTTGGTTAACATCAAAGTTATCTTCATTAATTAATTGCCCAGGCAATATATACTGTATAATCATTGTTTTTATGCCAAGAGGAAAACTAATTACATGTTAAGATAATACTATTAAACTAAAAATTGGATAAATATTTATTTTTGAAATTTAACAAATTCTTTTTATTTTTTCCCCAACAATTTCCTAAAAATATTTAGAATGATTGTAATTCACAATCAATAATTTTAAAAGCAAAACTAATCTAAAAACATGTAAGATATTACTAATTTTGTTTTGAGCATGTATATAATAAAGTTTTGGGAATTGCCGTTTTAGCCCTCATATCCATATATAAGAGAGAAACGGCAGCACGTTGATGAATGCTTTAGGGTTTTCACTTGTTGCGTTGGATATTAGAGAAGAAGTCCAAACTCAAAGGTAAAACTGATCGTCATCGTTTTCGTCTCGCCGCCATGGAACCACAGAAGAGGAAGAAGCTTTGTAAGGTAATTGTAAACTCAGACTTGCTTCCGGTTGATCTCATGATGGAGATACTCAAACGATTTCCAGTTAAAACCCTAATCAGATTCCTTTGCGTATCTAAGCTCTGGGCTTCCATAATCCGCAATCGATATTTCAAGAAACTATTCCTGAATGATTCCTTGAATAGACCCAAAAGTCTCGTCTTCATATTCAGATCACCTTATTCGGGTATAGCCTTCTCATCCGTTCACCTCAAAAATACACGTGAGATATCATCATCATCTTCTGCTTCTTCACCGACTTACCATGTGACTTTCTACACCCGACAGCGCACGACCATTGTTCCTTCTGTCCACGGTTTAATTTGCTATGGACCACCTTCCGGCCTCATGATATATAACCCTTGCACGAGACGATCCGTTACCTTGCCCAGTTTAAATGTAGGGAGGAGAGCCATAAACCAGTACTTAGGCTATGATCCCATCGACAGTGATTATAAAGTTTTGTGTATCACGAGAGGAGTGCCTAGGCTGAGCAACAGACGCGGTTTAGCTGAGGAGATACGGATTTTGACACTGGGAAGAAGGCCGGTTTCATGGAGGATGATTCAAGACAATTTTCCTCCTCACTCTCCTCTAAGTGAGGAACTTTGCATCAATGGTGTTTTGTATTACAGTGCTTTTATTGGCACAAAATTAAATGATTCTGCAATCATGAGTTTTGATGTTAGGTCTGAAAAGCTTCATCTCATCAAAGGACCTTGCACCTTTCGCAGTTTTTCAAAGTTGACTAACTACGAGGGTAAGCTAGCTGTCATATTCTATGAAAAGAAAGTCTTTGGTATTATCGGTTTGTGGGTTCTAGAAAATGCTTCTAAGGAGAAATGGTCGAAGAAGACTTTTGTTTTGCCTAATTCAGATGCCTCCACAACAAACCCTCATCATTTTCTTAGGTTTAAAAGGTTTCGCACCACTGACGCTGACACGGGTGAGATTATTTTTACACCAACTTGTGTGGATTCACCATTTAGTGCTGTCTATTGTGATCTGAAGAAAAATAGCGTGAGAAAATTTGAAATGGAGGAAAGTACATGGGAATATTTAAGTTATCAAGCAGAGTCTGTCTCCTCTGCTCAGGTTGAGAATCTCATGTTTCTATAAGAGCTTCCCGCTCCTCAGTCATTCAGTTGCTAATCACATGACTCGCCTTCAAACAGATCTTTTGTTCTTCAGTTATAGTTGAGTTCTATCTAGTTAACTTGACCAGTTTTTGTTATTAGTTTGTTCACGTTTATCAATTATATATCGTCTATGTTTAATCTTTGTTTTTCAGTTGCTTGTAAGTTACAAATCTTTCATTGAGCTCCACTGCCAGTGATGATCTAACTTGTTTGCTGCAACTAGTAATTGAATTAATGGCTGAACATTCTTGATAACAGAGGAAAGTATTGGCTGCAAATCTTTCTGTGTTTCAAATCAACTGGTTAATTAAAGACGTGTTATTCTATTTACAAGAAAATAATTTATTAAGATGTCAAAAAAAAATATGATTCACAAATTACGGCGGAATTAAAGTATTATGAATCAAAGCTTTGAAATTCATTTAAAACCACCAAAATAATAGGTTGAAGTAGTAGTTATTAAAGAAAACATTGGTGATACAAGATGAGAAATGACAAATGGACCTTCCAAGAATTTTCCTACAAATAGTTAATTCGTACGGAAAGGGACAATATTTATAGATTCTTCTTTTTGTAATTTACTCATCCAGTTGAGATCCAAACCTCTTGGCTTTTTCTTCTCCTCCCCTCTTCATTGATCATTCATGGTTTGGACTTACATCTCACACCGGGAAATGGTCTTCGTTTTTTTTTTTTTTATCGGGCTTATAAATATAGTCTCTGAATTAATAATTTGAAAATCAAAGATATCTTTCA
Source organism: Erysimum pusillum (assembly GCA_900406355.1). Classification (NCBI taxonomy): domain Eukaryota; kingdom Viridiplantae; phylum Streptophyta; class Magnoliopsida; order Brassicales; family Brassicaceae; genus Erysimum; species Erysimum pusillum. The sequence continues at coordinate 12,821 of OVBW01000430.1, read as the reverse complement.
TCTTGGATTCTTGGTAGTCAAATAATAGATCATGTGACAGAAATTTATTTAAAAATAAAACGAATGTTCTGTAATAATCTTCTAGATGTGGCTGAAGCTGCCCAATTGGATATAAGTGTTTCTTCTTTATATAGATTTTTCTCCTTCTATTTAATGCCATACTCTAATTCATCTTTTCTGCATGTTGACCTTTAATCTAATATCTAAAATTAGCTCAACCATGCCAATTTTCTGTTCCTTTTTAGTTTTTAGAAAAAATCATAGGAATTTTATTTGAAGTGTGAATATATAACAAAATGACTAGAATTCAAATTAACTAAAAAAATAAATCAAATGACTAGGATTCAAATTCCGGGTATACTCAATGGGTTAGTCCTTATATTTTGTGTATTCGACTAAACAATATATATATATATATATATATATATATGTAATATATACACACACATCTATGAGTGATGAGGCAGGATAGATCTTATTGGTACTTGTGGATGCAATTTATTCCAAACATAAAAATTGGTATGAACCAAAAGATATTCTTGAGAGAGAGAGAGTAAATCAAAAGTATGGAGGCAAAATAAAAATTTATGTGCATTAAGAAGAGTGGTTGCTATCATATATACGATTTGTGGCTAGTAGGAAAAGGAAAAGTGAGAGGAATAAGTGCGTTCAGTTTATAGTACTAATATATTTTTGAAAAATGCATTTTAGCTAATTCCAATGCATACTAATAGTATATATAGGACCAACTCATAATTACTATAGACAAATATGCTTCTGTTTCACCTAAAGAAGTAATCCACTCAAAATTGTCTGCGTACTACACTTTTAAAGACAAAACCTCAAAGGCGGATTAAAAAACTTTTTTTTTCTTTGGCATAAATCTTTTATATATATATAAGGAAATTTTGGGGTTTCAAATATAATAAATGTAATCTTTTGTGTTTACTGCGGATTTAGAATTTTTCGGAAGCATCAATATTTCGAATATTGAGTTATCTCATCTAAAGATGATCTTGTGTTACGAGTTGGATCAAGTTATTTGTCTGTTTATAAATCGTGGTTAATATGCAGTCATTTATAATAGTATATAATTATATATGGTCAAATGGTACAATAAATATAATTATAAAAAAAAATTAGGATGGAAATTTTAGGTTACACATCACTCGCATACATGTCAAACGTACTTAATTACATCCGTGAGGAGAACCCAATAAAGATCCATACAAAAATCAAACATTTCTTAGTTTCAAAGAACTCGAACGATCATAGATTCGAACTAAAAAAATTGGCCAATATTCACTTATCAGCTCAGAAAAAAAAAAAAAAAACCCATTCCATCGAATACAAACCCATTTAGGCCATTAATTGACGAAGTAAAACCCGTGATGTACATGATCCATGTAGAGAATGATCTTTTGGGTGGATCTTACAGGTTTTAGTCCGGAAAAAAAAACCATTTGGATAGTAAATCTTTATCCAAAGGCAAAAAAAGCAAAAGAATTTTAGTCCTCATCAAAATGTAAACCCTCTCTCTCTCTCTCTCTATTTATATCTCATCCGATCATGGATGTTAGAGAGAGAAAAACGACTTCTTCACAAGGGATAGTGAGTCCTCCCATGTCGTGGTGAAAGCCAAACTCTTCCTCCGCTTGTTGAAGAAGGATCAGAAATTCAGGATGAGTTAAGAAGGAGATTGGTACGATGTACCTCGTACGCTTTGCGCCTACGTAAACCGGAAAATGTCCCTTTGGTACGTCAAGAGGGAGACCTTCCTCGTCGTAGCATTGTTTCTTGCCTAAGCTCGAGCATCTCTTAAGGATTTGCTTTAGCATTGCTGTTTGTGTTAGCTTAGAAGATCTCTTTACCGCCATTGTTTATGTTCTTTTTTTTAAGAGAGTGAGAGAGTGAGGAGAAAGCTTGAGGGAGAAATGAGAAGTTTTTGATGAGAGAGAGGTGGCGAAAGGGGTTTATTTATGGAGGAGGATGAGGATAGGATGCGAAAGCAATAGTATTATTTTAAATTTCTTGATTATCAGAAATTTATTAATAAATATTTATATATGATCATATGATTATCAATAATCTATAATTTTGGTTAGTGCCGTCTTGGAATACTCTTCCAAAATGATGATACATTTCAAAAGATAATTCGTCATCATTCAGCAAACCCACTAATNTTTTTTAAGGGAAAATACTCCCCCCAAAAAAAAAAAAAAAAAAAAAGGTATACTTTGATTAATCTAGAAAATTAGTAAAACGGAATTGAAGAATGTACTACAAATAGCTATTTATTTTAGACATTAATTTAGATGTTTTGCATATTAGTGAATATTTTCTAATATTTTCACATGCATAATTACGAAGTAGTAGTTATATTGTAATATATACTTATAAGTTTGGATATATATAGTTTAATTTTTAAGGAGCAGGAAAAAAGCAGGAGAAGGGATATAGAGAGGCATGTGACAGTGTGGGATCCAAACCCATTGGGATTTAATTTCATTGTTGGTCCTCCCCAAGACACTATGGTCCCTCTTCTCTCTCTTTCAACATTTATTATCATAAACAGGAAAAATATCAATGTGGTAACTAAATTATGTACTATTAAGTACAAAATTATATGTACTTTTTAATCTATGTGGTTAAGTATATATAATTGAAAGCATGCACTAAATTAATTACCTCTACTTTATGGTAACCTTTTTATTCAATCATCAAACACCATCGTTTATATAATTCAGTTAAGGTAATTAATTAGATTTTGACTAATCACAAGATTAGCATCCACCATGTAAACTCTGTTACTCTAAAGTGGACAAAAATGTATACAATGAGAATATATATATATTCATTGTACGCCAATAAAACGAAATCTCGGAATTATAATCGATCCATTATCTACACCAACTAGACGATATCACCGGACTAGAATCAAGATCTATTAGAACCAACACATTATCTTTTTTATGTAACTAGATCTTTTGAGCCAAAAATCGATTAATCATACGATTTTCAACTACCATAGAAATTTTTGCAATAGACATATATTAGGTAGCCTGATTTTTTTTTTTGGATAACCCAGGTATTCCAAGCCCAATGAGCCCAGACTAGCCCACTGCGTGCGTCCCGAAAGCGGCAAGAGTAGTTCCTGGAGGCCGCATAGCCCGATTTTAAATTGTCTGCGGTGGCCACTTAAGGTGTTTGCAGCCGTGGGGATTCGAACCCGGAATTATTGGGAATTTCATCTTCAGCCCGAAATACTTCCTACCACTGGCCCACCTAAGAGTGGTTAGGTAGCCTAATTTTTTAGGACCTAAGGCTAGACAAATTGCCAGGTTCACAACTGTCATGTGATGAACTCCAAAATAATCAAAAATATAACCAATAGAATTCAATCTAATTGTCTTGACCAACAGACAAAATTATTTAATTAATTACAACCATTTGGTTACAAAATATCTATTTGAGGACACATATTGTTACAAATGCATACAAAAAATCCAATAAAACTGAGTAAGATTCGCCTTAACTTTTGTCTGCAAGTGACCGTATATGTTTACAATACTTTTGACCATTTTCTATATAGTTATATGCTTATTGACAATGGGCATTTATTAGATCTTTGTTTCTGGTCGTGAAAGGTTAGGGACAAAGAACATGTTAAGCCTCACGATCTCGAGCTTCCCATCTTTGTTGATTTTTGATGTTCCTCTTCCTAATCCACTGCACCGGCCTTAATGAAAATTTTGGTTCACTATATATGTTTTGTACCTTTTAGTAATAATTCTATAATAAAAATTTGTTTTATTTTTGTTCTTATTAATTTGAGCTAAAAAAAAAATTTAAAAACTAAGATAAATAATAGAATGAGGTATATAGTGTTGTAACAAAATTGTCTCTCTTTTTTTTTTTCCAAAAACACAAAACATTATACATCACATAGATGAATAGATTCAAAATTGTTAAATATGTGTACGAAGTTTTAAACATATACTATAACTTTATGAAATGGATAAAGTATTTCATTATGCACATAAAATGAATGTTCCATAAATCCTAAAACACGATAATTAACGCCAGTTACTTCTTGTACACGTAACTCCAAACTCTGCAATTCTACAAAGTTTGAACTTTGAACTCAAGTTGAATCTTTTGGGTTACTTTTCAAGTCTATCACATCAAGCAACAAGTGAATCAGAATGGTGGTTTTTTGCTCTTATCGACCACAAAAACCGACAGAAGGAGAGAGAAAGAGAGAGTTTGCTGTCGTTGTCAGGGAGAGGCTAGCATGTTCTGCGAAGGAGATTTGTTGGGACAATTTTCAGTGAAAACGAGAAGAGGATTAGAGAGAAATTACGAATCTTTGAAGGGACAATTTCAGCTTACGGACTGATAATGACATGTCTCGCGTCTCGACCAAGCACATGAAAGCCCCATGTTACTCTTGCCTCCTCCTTCCCTCAAACTGTCCTCTTTTGTACAACTTTCCTCTTTTACTGAGCATTTGCAACTTCTTTAATGCAGATTATATTAGACTTGAAATTTTGTCTGCTTACTTTAGGAAATTCTTGAATCTCTATTTTCTACTTTCACGGCGAGATATCAGAATCGATAAACCCAACCCTTGTCCTGTCCAATTTGTACAACTCTGTTTTATTTCCCCAAAATAAAACAGAGTAGCTCTGTTCCAACACAGTCTTCAGTCTATGTTGATAATGTGTGTTTTATATATCTCAAAAATGAAGAGCATATACAGGAGGGAGAGGAGAGACTCTAGGTTTAGGTAATTACTGAACCTTCCTAAACAGAGAGATCACAATATTGAGACTTTACTCTGAATCATAATCATATCACGTACACTCTATTCGATAAACTCTTTGAAGTCAAGCTTTAGAATAATAGACAACTCTATTAAAAAAATAGGTTTAGTGCATATTTACTCGAAAAATGTGTCAAATTAAACCTTAAAAAGACCTCAGAAAGTTCCAGATATGTTCCGTTTAGGAAGTGATTGAATCTAATAGTATATATATTCACGTGAAAGAGAAGCCATGAGCTCTGTTTCTAAGTCAAGAAAAATAAAGGTGGCAAGATCTGAAGTGAAATGCATGGTCTTTTCATCACATGGGCTGCAGAAAATCTGGACCCAATATATTATTAGATCAGATTGGCAAACTTTTCTTGTACGATGATCAACAGTTGAATTTCAAAAGGGCAACATCAGGAAAAAAATAAACAGAGTGGCACCTAGAGAAAACGATCGAGACGTCAAAAGATAGGAGGACTAAGCTTTCTTTTAGCCGTCGATTAATTTATCTTCTAAATGGAGATTGAGGGTAGGATTTGAGGTCGTATTCCTGACTTAATTTGGCATGTGACGAACTTTTTAATGAGGCTTAATTGCATCTTACATTACAGGGCCCCTCTCCCTCATTTGCAAACTTTGAATTTTTTTCATGTTTCGGGATGGACAAAACGTTAAATTAGAGGCTGAAATAGTTTGACATGGAAAAAGGTATAAAATGCTAGTATAAGAATGTAAGAAGATTGTCTATTTTATAATTATTTTGTTTTCAAATAAATTGAATGTTATCATCTAGAAAAAGAGACATATTTGACTCTATAATTATAGAAATCAGACATACGTTTTACAAAATGCTAGCTGAACCGGACTAACCCGGTAGGCTTCAAATCGTTTCCATTCCACGTAAGTTATAGAGAAAAACAAAAGGTGTTACTAATTAGTAAAAGGGGAAAAAAAGAAGGATCAGAAATTAAATAAAGGAAACAAATAAACGCTACAAAGACGTCAGCAAATAAAAACGGTGTTAACTTTCGCCACGCGCATCTGTTCTCGATCAAAGAGCGCGTGGCACGGCTATTTGTGAACCATTTAATTATTGGCCTTTGGGCTTGAGATCCTATTTAAACTAAAGTAAGTCTGGCCCAATAAAGTGTTTTAAAATATTTTATATGAAGAGGAAACAAGAAAACAAAAAAAAAATCCAAATTTTCTCATTATTACGTAGTTTATTACAGTTGACACGAATGTATAACTTCTTCTTCAATATAAGTGCAAAACCTGCCGTTTCAGTGAAATCTGGACGAGATGTTTTGTGTCCAGAGATAAATGACACGAATGTATAACTACTTCTTCAATTTTTTTATTTTTTTTTTTGCAAGACACAAATGTATTATTATTAACGTCCAATATAATTTATACTATAATCTTGTATGCTACCTGTATGTATATTCCTCTCATTGAAACAATTTACAATTATTTCCAGGGGAAATTAGCTAACGATCTCTACACTGTAACTTTGTCCAAAAGCAATTTGTCTAGAACAAGGATTGGTCTTGTAATTCATCGAATCTGAGATGTGACTGTGAAGAACAAAGATTCATGACATGGTATGGTTAAGCCGCCCATAGGATGAACAAAACCAAACTCTTCCTCAGATTTACTCAATAATTCTTGAAACAAAGGCTGGTTTAAATATGAAACCGGCACCACATATCTCTTCTTCTTCTGATCATTCTCTCCAACATAGACCGCCATGAATCCTCTTGGTGTCGACGATGATTCCCTTCGCCTTATTTGCTTAGCACCCAAGAAACTTCTCAGAAAAGCCATTTTTTGTTCTTCTGTCTTGAAGCTTGATGGGTTAAGCTACAATGTTTCGTGAGAAAGCTTTAAGCTTTAAATTTGTTTTGGATCTTTAATAGTTTGTGAATCAAAAGGGTTTTCTGTTAGTTGTTATATAAACGAATATATGAAACAAATTATCACAACTTTAGTATTTTTAAAGGTTTTTTTTTTCATTGCAGAGCACATGGCTTTGGCTTGAAGATACCAAAACCAAGAACAAATCAATAAATGGTGTCTGAGAAGTTAGTGTCTGATGATGTCCTACATGATAACTTCATTGGGGCTCATTGTCTCAAGGACATCACATGCCAAATCTCTCTATAGATTATGTAGGGACCTGAAGTTGTGTACCTAATGAACCATGAGTCTCTATCACTGATTAAGTCATGACTTCTTCTCAATGATATCAAAAAGACAGGACCACATGACTTGATTATATGCAGACAAAGTCACAAAAGCCTTCAAAATTTCTGTGGCAAGAATTGAATATTTGACTAGTTATAGTGTCTATCTACCAAACAAGTGGTCATATTGATTTGTGTCTTCACGTCAGAAATCATGAAAATTGATCAGTAGAGGGTCCCTTACTTATCATGCCGTGGTCCGGCAAAGCCATGTGCTTGTTGGTGTTGATTTATGAGCTGAAACTTCTCTAAACCAATAAAGGATTATCATATCCTTACNTGAATATTTGACTAGTTATAGTGTCTATCTACCAAACAAGTGGTCATATTGATTTGTGTCTTCACGTCAGAAATCATGAAAATTGATCAGTAGAGGGTCCCTTACTTATCATGCCGTGGTCCGGCAAAGCCATGTGCTTGTTGGTGTTGATTTATGAGCTGAAACTTCTCTAAACCAATGAAGGATTATCCTTAAGTAATGTTCTTATCTATATATACTCATCACCGAGTCTTTTAAGCTCTGCAAGTTCTCACATTTTTCCAGTAAAACATTAAACTTACAATTCAACAAACACACAAGACAATCCATCCATGGCGATCAGGGTCCCCCGTGTGCTGCAATCATCCAAGCAGATTCTCCGTCAAGCAAAACTGTTCTCATCCTCTTCCTCTAGCTCTCTTCATGTGCCAAAAGGCTACTTAGCGGTTTACGTAGGAGAAAGAAAGATGAAGAGATTTGTAGTTCCGGTCTCATATTTGAACCAGCCTTCATTCCAAGATCTATTAAGAAAGGCAGAGGAAGAGTTTGGATTTGATCATCCAATGGGTGGCCTCACAATTCCTTGCAGTGAAGAAGTTTTTATCGATCTTGCTTCTCGCCTCAACTGATCATCATGACTCACTCAAATAACCATTATCTTTTAATTGATTTTGTACATTTTTTCCCAATTAGTTTTTCCTTCAAGNCAACTGATCATCATGACTCACTCAAATAACCATTATCTTTTAATTGATTTTGCACATTTTTTCCCAATTAGTTTTNCAAGAGATGAGATGACTTAGAAACATCTCTCCTTGAAAGTGAAACAGAGACTTGTAACACTCTTTTTCCTCACTTATAGTGAGTTGGACTCAAATCTAATCAAACCCCATGATTCATCATCATGACAATCTTAATTTCAGTTTCCAGACAAATTTACCGAGGATACAATTCAGTGTTGGAATTATAATTTGAAGTTTTTGCATTGTGTCCTAAAGAAGAAGAAGTATCCGATACCGCGTTGCTGTGTGAGAAAAACGCAGGCTTTGATGGTTCTGAAAGAGCAAGAGTATGTCCATCTAACATCAGAAGAACCGAAGCCATGCTTGGCCTCTCTGCAACTTTCTCTTGGACANTGTGTCCTAAAGAAGAAGAAGTATCCGATACCGCGTTGCTGTGTGAGAAAAATGCAGGCTTTGATGGTTCTGAAAGAGCAAGAGTATGTCCATCTAACATCAGAAGAACCGAAGCCATGCTCGGCCTCTCTGCAACTTTCTCTTGGACGCAAAGAAGACCAATGTTTATGCATCTCAAGATCATATTCGATGAATAACTCGACATTGTCATCAAAATCTTGTCCACAAGATTCAAAGCAACGCCTTCCTTCCAATTTCTCCAAGCCTTAACCAAAACATTAGAACTTAGTGATGTGAAGCAACAGTCATTGATCAAACCTCAATGTTTCTGCATATAATACACTTACAAAGCTAAGGAGATCCTCCATGCTGTCCTCATTTCTGAAACAACTGTTTTTCTTACCACTGATGATCTCAAGAACCAAAACTCCGAAACTGTAAACATCTGTCTTAAATGAGAACTGTCCGTGCATTACATACTCTGGAGCCATGTATCCACTGTTTAAACCAAATGACTGATCACAATCGAGTTTGATGAGTAAAATATAAATGTTAGTTTCTTTGGCTACTTACAAGGTACCGACAATCCTATTTGTGTAGCATTGAGTCGTGTGGTCAATATCGAAAAGCCTAGCCATTCCAAAATCTGCGATTTTCGGGGTCATTTCCTCGTCTAACAATATGTTACTAGCTTTAAGATCACGGTGAATGATCCGGAGACGAGAATCTTGATGAAGATAAAGAAGTCCTCGAGCTACACCTCCAATGATTTTGTATCTAATTTCCCACTCCAATTCCTTAGCCTTGATCGGATCTATGCAAACACTTGAGAAAATCACACACACAAAAAAAGCAGAATGGTTTTCCAATAACATGCTGAACATGAAGAAATGTGTACCGAAGATGAACTTGTCGAGACTAGTATGTGGGAGGAACTCATAGACGAGAAGCCTTTCGGTTCCTTCGATTGAGTAACCCAAGAGCTTCACGAGATTACGATGTTGAAGCTTAGCCACCAACAAGAACTCATTCTTGAATTCGGTTTCACCTTGTTGTGCATTTTTCGACAACCTTTTCACCGCTATTTTTTGTCCATCAGAAAGCACACCCTAATGATATATATGAGAATGTTAAGATGAATCGTCGTCTCCAATAAAATGCAAAAGATAACAGCTGATCATTCTTACTTTATAAACTGCTCCGAATCCACCTTCTCCAAGTTTATTTTCCAGTGAAAAATGACTTGTTGCATCTTGTAATATGCTAAAATCAAATTTCATGGAATCCGTGCTAATAGTTTCATCTGTATGTGAATAAATGAGAAAAACCCATGTATTGATGAAAGGAGTTTAGAAATCACGGCAAATATCAAAGGAACATTGAAACAGAGGAAAAAAACGTATAAAACAGAGCACATGAATAAATATCTCTTTCATGTCCGAGTTCGATAGCTTACTTTCATGTTTGTGTTTTGAATTGTTTATCTTCATCTTCTTTTTCTTCCTTCTCAACCTTAGGAAGACGATTGAAAATACTATAACTAAGACAACAACAGCGACTGAAGCAGCACCAAAGATCAAAGCTTTAGGTACACCTCTGTTTTTATCCTCTGAACAAAACACAAAACATACCTAAAATGATTACAACATGCTCTACAGTCTGATTTTAAATCCTAGATNATGAATCGTCGTCTCCAATAAAATGCAAAAGATAACAGCTGATCATTCTTACCTTATAAACTGCTCCGAATCCACCTTCTCCAAGTTTATTTTCCAGTGAAAAATGACTTGTTGCATCTTGTAATATGCTGAAATCAAATTTCATGGAATCCGTGCTAATAGTTTCATCTGTATGTGAATAAATGAGATAAACCCATGTATTGATGAAAGGAGTTTAGAAATCACGGCAAATATCAAAGGAACATTGAAACAGAGGAAAAAAAACGTATAAAACAGAGCACATGAATATATATCTCTTTCATGTCCGAGTTTGATAGCTTACTTTCATGTTTGTGTTTTGAATTGTTTATCTTCATCTTCTTTTTCTTCCTTCTCAACCTTAGGAAGACGATTAAAAATAGTATAACTAAGACAACAACAGCGACTGAAGCAGCACCAAAGATCAAAGCTTTAGGCACACCTCTGTTTTTATCCTCTGAACAAAACACAAAACATACCTAAAATGATTACAACATGCTCTGCAGTCTGATTTTAAATCCTAGATTTTTAAACNTAGATTTTCAAATCCATAACAAATAGCAAACCTTTTATAAATAAAAAGTAATACTAAAGAAACAAATAAAAGAAGTAACAAACCTACCTTGCGTGACACTTTTTGTCTCATTCTTTGGAGGCCGTGATGGCGTCGCAGGCGCTGAGCTTGGCTCATCAATGTCCACTGGATCATAGAATCTCCAGGGAGCATAAGCCAATATACAGCTAGGAGACAACACATAACTACCCATTTTCATATCACAACAACTCGGGATCTTTGCAATACCCTGAGACAAACAATACGAACAATCTTCTTCCGAAATATCCGGCGTGCACTGAACCAGACCGTACAATGTCTGAAATGACGGCCCGCTCGTTTCCCCAACAACAAAATTCTTCTTGCTACGACCAATCACGGAGGCTCTGTCCTTAAGCCCTTCGAGTAAATCCCTTAATGATTTCTCCCAATCATTACGATCTCCGGTGAAGTTTCTTGTCCCGGTTATGCTTGTTTGAGGGTAAATCTCCAATCTTTTGAAGATTGTCCTGTTTGAGTACCTAACCGTACATTTGTCGTACCAAATAATCGCCTCTTTCTGAACCGGACACAATGTGACAAGTCTTTTCCCAGCCATTGCGATGCAATTGATGCAATCTTCAGGTTTGACATCGCCTCTACACTGTGAGATTGAGTTGACTTTTTCATCGGAGTCTCCGACTGAGGTGTTGTAAAATCCGTTATCGACATGTCGCAGAGATGATAGAGAGGAGATGAGACGGTCGAGGTTGACGGCGTAAGGGGTGTTTACTGTGAAGTTGCCTGTGACGTTTGAGCATACTTGCTTTAACGGAACCGGTTGCGACTTAACGGTGAGGCATTGGATTTGGAATAAGAGTGAGATCAGCGGAAGAAGAAGAGACAACATTAATTTGGATTATTTCTGTTTATCATTTTCTGGATTGTTAGAACCGGAGATAACACGGCATGAGGCGTTGACCTTTGACTCTGTTCATCAATTCCAAATGTTTTGTTTGTTTATAAGTTTTTTCTTTTGTTTATTGTAAGCTAGGCTGTTATGAAATGCGACAAGAATTTATAGAATGATTATGAGTTTGTTTATCGATCTTATATACACAACTTGTTTTGTTTTTGTTTTTTTGTCAACCAATAAAAACACTTGTTTAATCAGCATGTTGTGAGAGTTCCCCTAAACTATAATTTAACATGTTGGAGGAGAAAGATGGAGCAATATCAGACAAGAAAGGTAATTTGCATACGATTTCTCTTCTCGGTAAGTAATTACATTGGGTTCTAAATATCTTCTAAATCTAATGACCTAAAAAAATTTGTTACATATATGTGAACCTTGTGAATTGGATCTAATGAAGCTGAGAAGTGACAGTGATAAAAGTTTCTTCAGGACAAGGGATGGTCAAGCCGCCCATTGGATGATCAAACCCAAACTCTTGTTCGGATTTACTCAACAAAGCTTGAAATGAAGGCTGATTCAAGTACGAGACTGGCACTACATATCTTTTCATCTGGATTTCCCCAACATACACTGCAAGAAACCCTTTTGGTGTTGAAGCTGCCATTGATTGGCCTTGCAAGATCTTCTTTGCACCCATAAGACCTCGGAATACGCCCATTTTTTTTTTTTTGTGCTGATGGATCTTGGAAAAATATTCAGCTTGGATTGTCGTTTAGCTTATCAGGTTAGATGAAGAAGTTGTTCTGCTTTGGATGTGAAAACAATGCAATATATACACAACTAATTCCCTTTGGTGGATTGAAACCGTGGGCTTCTTACACAAGAGTGGGACATGCAGAAGAGAAGAATTCACGTGGCTCTGTCTTGCAGGTGCTTAAACTGAGAATTGAATACAGATAGTATCTGAAAAGCATTCATGGCACTAGAAGACTATCAACTTCGAGTGCATTTCACATGAGATTGTCGATGGCACACATACATCTATAATCTATTTGGAATGGTTGATAATGTACATGGGACCCCATGTTATGTACCTACACAACACAGCACTAGAAAAGTCTATGTTACTGATGAAGTTGACTCTACGGAAGAACATCAACACATGGCGCGGAAGTCAAGTCAAGTGGCTGCACATAATCCATCTGACTAACCTTATAAGCCG
>OVBW01000429.1:2233-23154 GCA_900406355.1 Erysimum pusillum | reverse complement strand
TGATCCTCGTTTGTCTACTTTGAAATCTTTTATTTTTACTTACGCTTTCATTGGATTTCAGGGCGTGAAAAGCTATGAGATAACGAGTACAACAGCAATGGCGGTGAAACGCAATAAGGAAGTCATGTTTTATGAGAGGTTTAGGGAGAATGGCAAATGGGACGACAGTGACTTCACTTTCAACATCGACTAGTTTACTTACAATGACCATTGCGCATGCAGCATCCGAATATTAATTATTATCTATAATAAATAATCTTGTTGATGCTGTAAATAGATCTTTCTACTAAACCTTGTTGGTTTATCTTGGTCACACTATATCTAATCTAAGAATATTATGGACTTTCTTAAGAGCTTTTATAAATGGATTCTGGACTGATGTCCAATTATGAATTTAATCAACTTTGATATAATTCCATTGTTATCCTATGGTAAGTTTCATGACAATTAACCATTAGTATATTAGCTTATATCTCTTATATTTTATTTAGTTTATTCTCATTTCCAATGTAGGATTTCTAACTCGTTACTTCAAGATGAGAACTATATGACCTATCTCAAAATGAATCTCATTTTATAATCGACAACATTCCATACTTGGGTTACCATAAGTCAATTTCAAACTCTAGTATAAAGTTTCACAGATTTTCAACTAAGAAATCAATAATAATAAAGAAATTAGTATATATATATGTGTATACTTGTGATTTTCAACCATAAGTCAATTTTAAACTCTAATATATATATATATATATATATATATATGTGATATACTACAATCTAGCTTAAATAGAAAACTAGAAGAAAAAAAATCAAAAACCTGCATTAATTTGAGTTCATGTATACATAGCTTTGCTCAAGAAAATGTTTACTGATATTTAGCATATGTTTTGTAAGTTACAAATTGTAACTAACCGATTTATACAAATTGTAACTAACCGATATTTAATATACATATAAATTGACTCAACCACATTCTCTTAAGACAACGATTTACAGAGGAGACAACAACGAACACTTGTTGTACTTTTACACAAGAATATGATTAAAAAGATAAGAATTAATAATTCCAAAATCCAAACCACCAATAAATATCAACGCATGTGGTTCACATTTCACTTGATTATTCATTTCTTTCATGGGCAGCTAAAAAAAAAAAAATAGAGTTTCCGATTAATTTCAATGCCAAATAACGTGTGTGTTGATACCTAACGCAGTTAACAAGTAAACGAAGAGTATCTCCAATTAAGAAAGGAAATTAAAAACATGTTTAGGAGGGTGGTTAAGCACATACGCTCTTCCTAATCTCTTTTTTAATCACAGATTCCAATTTTATATTCCTTTAAAGTAACAATAGTTTGTTACTTTGTTCTATGAATTTGAATTTTAGTTCTCAAACTTGTTCTATATTCTTTTCGTTTCGAAGTATAAGATGCTTTAGCAATTTTTTAATTTTATCTAATAAAATATATTGAAACTTTATGCACATTATAAATTTATTTGATATTTTGTGATCATTTATATTTTATGGTCTTTTTCATGATTGGTTGAATTATATTAAGTGATATTTTTTTTAATATGAGTGTTTTTAACTAAAACATTGTATATTCCAAAATAAATTAGAGTATAATTTATTGACAGTAATTATATTTAATGATGTTAATTTGTGTAGGTAATTGACTATTTCAATGGGCAATCTTGTTCAATGTATTCTTATAAAAGTGGTTATTAAAGGATAATATCTTATAATGTACTATGATAGTATTCGAATGAATTTATTAATGGTCTAACTACCGAAGGCATAGTTTATTGAATACAAAAAAATAGGTATCTATTTATTCTAGCTTATTTTTACACTTACTCCATTGGCTTAGACGACAAGAGGTCAAATCTGGAGTAAGTTGTGCATCTCTTAATGAAGAAAAACAAAAACAAAAAAAACTTTGGCTTCTCCAGAGTCCAGACTTGTTCAGAATTGACAATCAAGTTTGATCTGTAAAATAAACTAGAAAAGTTGTTTTTAAAATACTTTAATTGTAGGACTGTTTTGCATGGTTTGGTTTTCATAGTATTGTCCTTAAATACAACATTCCACGCAACGTCAACATTTTGGCGGGATTTTGGGCTAAATTAGCCTTAAATCATGATAAATGTCTTTATCCATTAAGGTTGTTTGTCAGTCGTATGTTGACCACAAAATATATAATTCAACATTTATTCGATATTTTGAAATATTATGGAGATGGACGAAGATTGAGTTATGGATGAAACATTGATTTATTTAGTCTTTTTGGTAATATAAATAGATATTTTCAATTCAAATATTTTAGTAAGGTTTCTCTTGATCGATAGTTTTTGCTTTTCAATCATTTTATTGTTATCTCTTTGACGATAACTTTCTGATATAAGAAGCTATCCAACAATTTAAACAGTTGCTTTTGGTTTTTCTTCCACGACTTGATAAGAAGTGATTGAAAGGCTTGAAGATATGTCAGTGTCAGCGATGCTCGAAACTTTGGCAAAATGCTTTTGCTTACTAAAAATGCAAAATCCTTTACGAGAAACATTTTCAAACACGGTCATATATACCATAAAATTTGTTTTATAGAAGAAAATTTAACTCTCGATCTAAATTCTCAGCTTCTGTTTTCGTGATTCTTGGTAGTTTTTTTTTTCTTTAGTTTCATTTGGTTACGCTTTACAGCTTGATTGATGTGCTTTGGATTAATGAATTTACTTAAACAAAACAAACGTAAACGTAAAAGCAAAAGAAACAAAGAAATCAAAACATAGTCTATACCTCTATACATATTTTTATTTTGGATAATGAAATGTAAAAATAAGTATGCATATAGCAATAGCATAGCCATCTAGTGAAAACTAAAATAGAAGGGCGGTTAAAAATTGATTCGTGATGACTGGCTGCTACAAGTAGGATGGTCAACTATTTATGCGTCAATTTCATAACTTTATATTATTAGCAAAGTGTGCTTATTGCCAATATTGTATATAAGAAGTTTTTTTTTCTTTTTTGTTAATGAATAATTTTAAATATTTTGAGTGCAAAAATAAATATAACATATACGATATTTCATTAGCTTATAACATACAAGTTTGTAAAAAAAAATCAAAGAATTTCTTATACATTTATCATTACAATATAATCAAAAATGTAGCATAGTGGTTTGTATTAGGTGTCATCAATTGAATTTATATGGAAAACATATATGTTGTCAATAATAAAAAGTATTTTTTGGGGGGCTAAATAATAAAAAGTTTTAAAACAAAAAAAAGTATTAAATAATTCTTAGCTAAAAACAAAAACTCAGCATAAAAAATTAGATTTTCTTTTTTTAAAAGCAAGTTCAGCCTTGAAAAAGTTTAGCATTATTTTGCTTTTTTCTTTTTCTTTTTCGACAGCATTATTTTGCTTGAAAAATAATATTTACGACGTTAGAGAGGATTTGAATAGCTATTTCATTTTCAGTCACGTGCTAACACCAAATATTAAAGTTTATCGCCAGATCATTCATGTGAAGTAGGTATATAATTCAATGTGAAGAAAATAATTTTTTAAAAAGACCTTGACTTAGGAAAATGACATCCAATTTTCACATATATTGGCTATACTACAAAGTCTATTTTTTTCCTTTATTATAGAAACTTTATTGATAAAAAGAAGAAAAGGATATTGCTAAGTTACTTCGCCATGTCGTTCCAATGATGTATGTTATAAGCTATAAGCCTATAACACATGCATTCGATGATTGATTCTCATACCATTGGCTATGTAGTATGTACTATATATACTATCCTTGTTTCTTCATAAAATTATTGCAAAAGTGTTATTCTATTTTATTTCATGTTTCTAACTTTAATAGAAAATTAGTTAATTTTTAATTTGTTTTGACCATATGCAGTTTGTTTTTTATTGGTTAATTTTTTTAATAATATACAATATTTTAAATTAGAAAAACTACACGTTAGATAGTTTCTTAATCTCTATGCCAAAAACTTAAATATCACGTCGTTTATATTAAAAAAGATAGTATGAATTTTAATCATGCGCAAATTTTATAATTTAATCATGTCTAAAACATTCTCTAAAAATATACTTTTTCACTAAGAAGAATTCTATTGATATGAAAAACAACACAGTACGTAGACTTTTACCTATAGAAAACTATTTTGTCTTTTGTCCAAAAAAAAAAAAAGAAAACTATTTTGTCAAGTTGAGACTCTCTCATCCTTAAAAACCTTCTGAAGCTAAAAAAGATAGCCTATTGCCACATACAGTTGAATCCTATCTTCCAAAATGATGCTTTGAGCAATTAAGTGAAGTTCCTCAATTCGTTGAAGTTTTATTGTTTAATCAATTTCCATTCCATTAATCTTCCTCAAAGAATAATAAATTTTGCTATAAATATACTAACTAACTTATTAATATACCATAAAACTATCTAGGCTCATTGTATCCTACATTTGATTAATATAGTCATGTATAGACTAATTTAAAAAAAAAAATGATTAATGTTTAAAATTATTAAAAGATTCGTCTTGTAACAAAACTTGGTCTTAATTTGAAGACTAAATTCAACTTAATTTGCAAAATCTAAGTGTTACTAAAATTTGTTGTTAACGTCTTGACAACTGGCTGCTACTAATTTACTAGTACTAAACTATATAACATTGAAATCGATCCATATTTTCAGATTCAACTGTAAATATTTATTTCAATATCTACCACTAGGTGTAATTTTGAGGTAAAAACAAATACTAAATTGAATAAATAATTTATTGTAGAAACCTTTTTGTTCAGTTTAGATTCAGTATAAATATAGTATCACATTTACAATAGATCTATGTTATATGCAACAGAGAACATTCTTATAATCACACACATCTCTTCCTCAAGCATAGAATCTCTTTCTATCTCTCTCTCTCTCTCTCTTCACCTTTTCTTCAACCTCACTCTGAGAAAATTCTGCAATATATATCGCCATGATCCACACCGACATCGCAGAGATCTTATGCGTCAAACCCAAGACTAAGAAGAAGACAAGGAGAATGGACGAAGATGTCAAGAAGCAGAAGAATAAGACGATGAAGATAGAAGGAGAAGTTGTTGTGATGAAGAAGAACGTTCTTGATTTTAAAGATGTCATGGCTTCTCTTCTTGATCGAGTCCATGAGCTTCTTGGTCATCGTGTCTCTCTTCGCCTCATCAGCTCTCTCCAACCCGACCCGGGTATCTATTCTTTAACCCGACCCGTTTACATTTACAGTCTGATCCATCTTAAACTTCTTCTTTTATTCGATTTCATCACTAAAGTTTTTTATCTTTTATATTCAAAATCTTGATTCGATTCAAGAAACAGAAGATTACTCTGCTTTTATAGATTTTACTATAAGTTTTTTGATCAAATAATTTCAATTAATTTCAATCAAATTAGAGAAAGAACTAAGATTAATAATTTCAATGTTGCTTCTCAATGAGATAATCAAGATGTTACTTAACACTCTATCCTAACAATTTGTGTGTGTTTTTTAAAGATTTTTTTTTTTTTGTATTAAAAAACTCAGCCAATGAGAATAGAGGAAGACTTGGAAAAGCAGCACATCTGGAAAAATGGGTAACAAAAATAAAAACGTCTGTAACGGCTGAAGAAACCGCGTTTGGAGTGACTTTTGATTGGGACGAGTCAATGGGACCACCGGCTGCGTTTGTGATCAAGAACCATCACCATAGTCAATTCTACCTTAAAAGCCTCACCCTCCGCGGCTTCCCCGGTGGCGAAGGCGAAGGCGGTCCGATACATTTCATCTGTAATTCTTGGATCTATCCAAATCATCGATACCGCTCCAACCGCATTTTCTTCTCTAACAAGGTAAAAACGCTACAAACGATTTGTGACAAGTAGGTAATAATAATATAATACACTGATTGACTAGAAGTACTAATTAAATAGCTTTTATATTCAACTTTGGAATTTTATATATTAGTTTTCTAACTAATCTTTAGATTTCTCTGATTTTCCATGTGTAAAGAACTAAAGATCATTCTTAAACTTTAAGAATCTTTATGTATTTTTAATTTAGTGGATAGGTAAAGTAGATTAATTAATATATTAAGAGGTACTGGTTAGTGGTTAGATATAGGTTTATTATAAATTATAGGAAACATATCGTAATCCACATATGACATTATCTTTTAGAGGTGATTGAATAGAGAGTTTTGGAATATTCGTGTACGTGTGTAAACACATAATTGTACCAAAGAATGAAACTGGTCCCTTACGGTCTATCTTTACAAGTCACCCTCTCCACTTTATTCCAAATATTTTTCTGAATAATAGAATCTTTATACTTGATAACGACAACTATTTCAAGTTATTGATAAGTATGTATGTTACTTGATTTCTTACACAATAAAGTGGGTGGGACCGTCACTACTATAAAGTCAAAAAGTCAAAATGCATATATTGGTTGGAGATTAGGAGATATAATAATATTTTTTAGTATGTAGCCTAAATTAAACCCATGAATTAATGTACGTGGATAGTTTACCTTTTATTATTTTTTCCCATTTCATGTAAATAATTAAGGCATATCTTCCAAGTGAAACACCGGAGCTAATCAAAGAGCTAAGAAAAGAAGAGCTAAATAATCTAAGAGGTAACGAGAAAGGAGGAGAACTCAAAGAATGGGACAGAGTTTACGACTACGCTTATTACAATGACTTAGGTGCTCCTGACAAGGGTCCTGACTCAGCCCGTCCGGTTCTTGGCGGGTCACCTGACCTCCCTTATCCTCGCCGTGGGAAAACCGGCCGTAAACCCACCAAATCCGGTTAGTCAACTCAACATTTCTAAATCGTATGTACCACTAGGACTGGGCGTTCGGGTATTCGGTTCGGGTTCTGAATATATCTATTCGGTTCCGGGTATTTTGGTTAGAGGCATTTAGGATCCATTCGGGTATTTTGAAATTTCGGTATTGCAAAACTCAATGGTTACTTGACCTAAACGTTACCGTATTGTGTAGACCCTAAGTCCGAGAGTAGGCTGGCATTACTAAACCTAAACATATACGTGCCAAGGGACGAACGGTTTAGCCATGTGAAGTTCTCTGACTTCCTCGCTTACGCACTCAAGTCAGTGACTCAAGTGCTTGTCCCCGAAATCGCGTCAGTTTGCGACAAAACCATCAACGAGTTTGACTCATTCGAAGACGTTTTTCACCTCTATGATGGTAGTATTAAGCTCGCCAACGGCCACACCATTTCTAAGCTCCGTGATGTTATCCCTTGGGAGATGTTTAGAGAGCTAGTTCGCAATGACGGTGAACGGTTCTTAAAGTTTCCCTTGCCTGACATCGTCAAAGGTAACTTATAGTCTCAATAAACACTTAGATATTCGTGAAATTTACATAACATTTTGACATAGAGATGATCGTATATTGTTGTAGAGAGTAGATCAGCTTGGAGGACCGACGAAGAGTTTGCTAGGGAAATGCTAGCTGGACTGAATCCGGTGGTCATTAGTCGTCTCCAGGTATAATTTTCATCATATTATATTTTCTTTGGAATGTTTTGAAACTGTTGAAATAATCTCCTTTTATGATTACAAATAATCTGAAATATACAAAATATTTCAGGAGTTTCCACCCAAGAGCAATCTAGACTCTACAAAGTATGGAAACCAAAACAGTTCCATAAAAGAAGAGCACATAGAACCAAACATGAACGGCCTTAATGTTCAAGAAGTAAGTATAATATAGTTCTCTTGTTTTGAAAACTAACAACTTCACCTTAGTTAACTATTATTGGTTTTGTTTTGTGTTCTAAGGCTTTGGAACAGAATAAGTTATACATTTTGGATCACCACGACGCGTTAATGCCATACCTAACGAGGATAAACTCAACAAACACTAAAACCTATGCAACTCGAACCATTCTATTGCTTCAAGAAGACGGAACACTGAAGCCTCTAGCCATAGAGCTGAGTCTTCCACACGCTCAAGGCGAATCACATGGATCGGTAAGCAGAATTTTCACACCAGCAGAAAAAGGCGTAGAGGGATCGGTTTGGCAGCTTGCTAAGGCTTATGCGGCGGTTAATGATTCTGGTTATCACCAGCTTATAAGCCATTGGTAATAATAATTGGTGACATTTTGAAACAGCTAGCGTCTGGTTTAAGGACCTAGACTTGATTTCGGTTTTAAGTAACCGGTTATTAATTTTTTTGGTTTTTATAGGTTGCAAACACATGCGGTGATTGAACCGTTCATCATCGCATCGAATAGGCAACTAAGCGTGGTCCATCCGATCTATAAGCTTCTACATCCTCATTTCCGTGACACGATGAACATCAACGCATTGGCGCGACATGTCCTTATAAACTCGGATGGAGTTCTGGAGAGAACGGTCTTCCCAGGTCGATACGCCATGGAAATGTCTTCTTCAATTTACAAGAATTGGGTTTTCACCGATCAAGCCCTCCCTAAAGATCTCCTCAAACGGTATATATCAAGTTTCTTGAATCACAAGTAACCTTAAATCTTGTGGAACAAGAAACCTTAAAAATCCAATGTTTTTTGCAGAGGAGTTGCTGTTGAAGATCCGAATAGCGACAATGGTGTTAAGCTTTTGATTGAGGATTACCCGTTTGCGGTCGACGGTTTAGAGATTTGGTCAGCTATCAAAACGTGGGTCACAGATTACTGCTCATTCTATTACAAGAATGACAAAACCGTCCAAACAGATATAGAGATCCAATCATGGTGGACCGAGCTCCGAACCAAAGGTCACGGCGACAAACAGAACGAGTCATGGTGGCCTTCGATGCAAACCCGCGACGAGCTCATTCAAACTTGCACAACCATCATTTGGATCGCCTCTGCTCTTCACGCAGCAGTTAATTTCGGACAGTACCCTTATGCCGGTTTTCTCCCTAACCGGCCTACGGTAAGCCGCCGGTTTATGCCTGAACCAGGTACGGATGAGTACGCTGAGCTGGAGGAAGATGCTGACTTAGCGTTATTGAAGACGATCACGCCGCAGTTACAGACTCTACTTGGGATCTCAATCATAGAGATCTTGTCTATGCATTCAACGGACGAGATTTACTTAGGGCAAAGAGATTCACCGAATTGGACGGCTGATGATGAGCCTTTGGAGGCATTTAAGCGGTTTGGGAAAGAGCTTGAGCTGATAGAGAACAATATTATACGGAGAAACAATGACAAGAGGTTCAAGAACCGGACCGGACCGGTTAACATACCATACACTTTGTTGTATCCAAATACTACAGATTACACTAGAGAAGGTGGGCTTACTGGGAAAGGGATCCCTAACAGTGTCTCAATCTAGAGTTACTCTTCTTGATTATGTGATTATGTCTCTTTCTTGATTATGTGATTATGTCTCTTTCTTTAAGTTATTTTTGTTTTTGTTTTTGGATTTGTGTGCTATTGAAAATCTTATTTTACTATCATCCATTGTACATATGATTCACCTGGTCGCTCAAAGTGAATATAGCATTTATATAAAATTATTTATTAACAAATTAAATAGTATATTTGCATAAAATATTGTAGGTTTCTCTTGAACAGTATGGATATCTCCATAGATTTTGGTGTGCTGGTAGTATATAAAATTCGTAGAAATGTAAGTGAAATTTATAGTATTACAATATGTTCACTACAAAAATAAAGATCGATGTAAAATTAAAGTTACATTATAATTAGACCTTACACAGCACAATTGAGTAAACAAAATTGTCCGTTGGTTACACAAAATTTTCCTTTATATACTTCGGTTCAATTTAGAGAAAGAGATCTATGTAAATGGTAATTTGTGTTTTAAAGAATTGTTGTGGAATATATAAGATGTTACATAATTTGATATCAACCAAATTAAGATGAAAAAGACATCTATATAAACATTTATGAAAACAAATAAAAAATCGAATGATAACATATGTTTAAAGAATTGTTGTGGAAGGAAAAATGATGTTACATAATTTGATATCAACCAAGTTCAGCTGAAAAAGGCATCTATAACATTTAAAAAAATAAATAAAAAACCGAATGATACAAGAATACAGGTTGAGTAAGAATGATTATATATGATGGTATTTTAGAGAATTGTCCTTTTTTAAAACGAGTCAAATAGTAGTCTAAAGTATAGATAATTAGGATATATAAAAAAATCACCATCCAAACGGATTAGGAACAAATTTGTGTTCAGTATTTCAAATAAGTACGAACAATTTCTAATCATTCATAGAAATTATAATTTGAGAATATCTTGAAGGTTTTGGTAATTTTAAGAGTGTTTTAGATAATTTAGAAATTTTTATTACTTTAAGAGCATATGTCAAATTTGTGTTCGGGTATTTCGATTCTAATTTAAAGTTTTTGATATGGTTTTGTTCAGTTTATTTTCTTATTTAGACAATATTTTTGGAAAACAAAGTTCACTACGTACATGAGACCATTTGGATCTATTTTGAAATCTTTCTGCATAAAATTTAAATACACACAATCCCAAAGAAGAAGCTAAACTAATTCCAATGAAACTACTCATAATGTTATTATATTTTCTTATATTTTAAAAGCTGTATAAGCTTTACATTTATTTTTAACCAACCATATCAATTAATTACATTCAGAGTTTTCATTGCAACGAGTAAACTGTTTAGTGTCAACATTAGGACCAACCGTTGACGTAGTAAGAACTTGATGATCATTGCAAGGACAACCACACTCAACGCCCTGGTTTCGGTCACAAGGGTTGCAATGACAAAAAATTGGTTCTGGGATCTCTCCTCTGATCGGTACCCTAGCTTCAGATACAAATGAAAAATCTGCATGCAAAATGTTTAAATATTAAGTAATATTGCCAATAAAATAATCGATATTTTGAATTTAACGTATGGTGTGCATATATTCTTACAAGATAAAACCATAAGAGCAAATACGAAGTGAGTGACAAGTTTTGCCATAATATTTGAGTTTTATGAAAAATAAACTTTTAGTTTTTTTTTTTTTTGGTAGGGCGAATAAACTTTTAGTTGGTGTGTATTAAATTGCTCTACATATATATATATATATATAAAGATAGAGAGAACTTTTTGCAGAAACGTTGACTATTTGTCATCTGTTTAAGAATTTGTAAACTAATATAGATAAGAACGAAATAAATTATGTACTTAATTGACTTCATAATATCACATGCTACATAAATACTATTAGACTCTTATCCCTTATGTAATATGCAGAAACTTTGACTAATTATAGGGTAATCTCCTATTCTAAGTATAACTAAGAAGTTTTTTAGCTAATATATATTGGTCAAACAAAAGAATTAAGTAAGTTCTAAATTTAGTTAGTTAATTGACTTTGTATGTTCAAAAGCTATATAAATATTAGACTGTTATTAATTATGGTAATATGCAGAATCTTTGACTATATATTTAAGATTTTTAAAGATTAATATTGGTAAGAGAACAAAATAATTAAGCAAATTCATTATCTAATAATTGACTCCATAAATTCAAAAGCTACATGTTAAACGAAAAAGGTGTTGATATGAGTGCGACTTTGCGAGAATTTACAAAAACAGAGGGCCTGATTGGTAGATTAGATAAATAGCGGAATAGCGGATCGGATAGCCGAATAATTGTTAGCAGAACAAACTTAACTACATAAATTTTAGTTGAATAATTATAAATTGTTTTCTATTAGTAAATTAATCACATTTTTATTTTGTTAGTTATATTTTTTACAAGTTAGTAGTATATAGCGGAATCGGTTAAAAAAAACGTAAAAATTATGAAAACATGAAAATTTGATGAATATTATGAATGGTAAAAAATTTGCAGAATTATGTTTTCAAGTTTTGAAAACGTAAACAAGTGGTATACTATTCAAGTCCAGAATATTACGGTTGAAATATTATTCAATTTTATATACAACAATAGGTTTTAACAAAAAAAAAATGTTGAACCAA
Organism: Erysimum pusillum; assembly: GCA_900406355.1. Classification (NCBI taxonomy): domain Eukaryota; kingdom Viridiplantae; phylum Streptophyta; class Magnoliopsida; order Brassicales; family Brassicaceae; genus Erysimum; species Erysimum pusillum. The sequence continues at coordinate 11,140 of OVBW01000429.1, read as the reverse complement.
GTCTTTATAATCCAATGCTTAAATCAATAAAAAATTAGTGATTAAATAAAAGAAAAAAGAACAAACATTTTAGCATCCACACAAAAAATATTAAAAATTGATATTTAAACAAAATTTTCATTGCAATGCTGCTAAATGGAAACGTATTTTTATTTATTTTTTATTACTATGGGTGATCTGGATTTTTACTACTCGCCTAATTTCCATAAAATGAATGTAGCCGTCGAGTAATCTACTAACCAGAATTTTTTAAAGTCAAAAACATAATACATTTGGACATAGTCAAATAGAGTGATTTAATATATTTCACGGTTGAAAGAAATCGATCATAGCCTTACCCTTGATTTTCCTTACAATTGTTGATTAACAAATTAAATTAAATAATATATGTCATATAATTATCGCAGGTTTCTCTTAAACAATATGGATGTCGATTTCCATAGATTTTTGTGTGCTCGTAGTATATAAAATTCGTAGAAATGTATATCAAATTTATAGTATCACAATATGTTCCACTATAAAAAAAGTATCGATAGAAAATTAAATTTACATTATAATCAGACCCCATGCACTAAACCTGAGTGAACAAAATTGTCCGTTGGTTACACAAAAGTATCGATCACGCTACAGTTACAGACTCTACTTGGGATCTCCATCATAGAGATTAGAGATCTTGTCTATACATTCAACGAACGAGTTCTACTTAGGCCAAAGAGATTCACCGAATTGGACGGCTGATGATGAGCCTTTGGAGGCATTTAAGCGGTTTGGGAAAGAGTTGAAGCTGTTAGAGAACAATAATATTATACGAATAATTAATGACAAGAGGTTCAAGAACCAGACCGGACAGGTTAACATAACGTAAACTCTTTTGTACCCAAATACTACAAATTACATTAGAGAAGGTGGGATTTCTAGGAAAGGGATCCCTAAAAGTGTCTCAATCTAGAGTTACACTTCTTAATTATGTGATTATGTGGTTATGTCATTATGTGATATGAATCTTCCAAGGATTCGAAACTCTAAGGATGATAGACTGATAATCCTCGATCTCTAAAGGCTCGCGAAGCAGGATGATAAGGCGTGAGACGTATCTCGAAAATCTTTATGCCCTAAACTTGACTTAGAACGATCCAACAAAGTAAGGTGGTGAAACTATAGATAGAAGTTTCGCGGAGACATATGACAAGGAGTGAAATAACCTCTCGAAGATCCTTGTACCCTAGACTCGACTTAAAACGATTCTTCAATCCTCAGCAAACGAACGACAACGTCAGATGCTGCGAAATCACTTGATATACCAAGAACTCTTTGATGTAATCCACTAAGGAGAAAGAAAAAGTTCACAAGGAATATAGGAGTTTTCCACTTTCCAACTAAACGATAAAATTCATTATAATTTCATATCATAATGATCTTATAAAGAAAACAAAAGAAGACTAAAGGTCACATTTGACCAAATAAAGCATTAATACAGTTTGATTGATTTTTGGACTAATTTGACAGACTTTTATTTAACCTAACATATTTCTACCCGCAACAGCAGACTTCACGTTATAACAGCAGACTTCAAGTTATAACAGCAATCAACAGTATACCTCTAATTCCAGCAGTCAAGTGTATGTTCATTGCCTCATTAAAACATTTCATGGAAAATCCATTGGGACAAAACCAAGGATAAGGAAAAAGAGTATAATGTCCATACACCCATTGTCCCACTCAAGTCTTCATTGTGTTTGGATCAAAGTCAGGGTGTTATGTTGTATTTGGTTGTCCTCTTTGCTCTAAATGTGTTTCGACAAAACAGAGATTGTTAATAGGAAGTTAACTCCGTTAACAGAAACTTAACGGCAATACCTAAAAATGATCAAGCCAACAAAACTTGGCTATTTATCAAAAGATCAAACCAAACTTTTTGATATAAATGGCATTTCGAAAGTTCATGCTTTTTTCGTTCAAAATTTGAAAATTTGCTTTATAATATAATACATATCAGAATACAATACAATATAATATGATAAAAACTTTCTTTTATAATGTTAGCAGTGTTTTATAATAAGATAATATGTTTTATGTTGATATTCACCCGAATACAATACAATACAATATGATGAAAACTAGTTGTTTTATAATATCATAAAAGTAGCAGTGTTTTATAATGTATGATGAAGACTATAAATACTAAAAGTAGTAGTAGAGGGTTTAGTTTATTGTTAAGGTGTAAAGAGAATCAAATAAAGCCAATCTCACGCCAAGGGATGCTCGTGAAGATGGTCGAGTGCTTGGCGTAGAGTTTGATACTTAGTCGATCCATTGGTACAAAAGTCCATATCAGGAACATTATCAGCAGGTGGTAACTTACAATCGTAATTAGCAATCTGCTTCAGCTTTAGTTGACCGTTGTTTTCCATAAAAAGTAAGCCTTCAAAGAAGTGTGTTAGCTCAAGGCAGATATGACCCTCGTGGTTTCCTCCTCCCACCAAGAGATGTGGATGTAACTTATACATCAACTCCAACGGGAATAAGACATGAAAGACCTCATCTAACTAGCGTATTACCCCAAGAACAGCAACCAGATCATTTGCAATGTATGCATATCAGAGAGCATATCAGAGCTGATTCGGTAATTTACTAAAACGGGATTTCCAGTCACCATTACGAAAAGTTACTCCTAGATCTAGTTCTATCGTTCTCGAGATTAGAAAGCTAGCAAAAGGGTTTTGTCCTCACTCAATAACAAAATTATACTTTGTAATTCAGTTCAATTTAGAGAAAGCGATTTTTTTCTTTCCTCGGAAACATAAAGAGATCTATGTAAATATATGTTTAAAAAAGTTGTTTTGGAATAAGATGTTACGTAATTTGATATCAACCAAATTCAGCTGAAAAGACATCTATATAAGCATTTATGATAACAAATGTATGCATAGCAGAGAGCATATCAGAGCTGATTCGGTAATCTACTAAAACGGGATTTCCAGTCACCATTACGAAAAGTTACTCCTAGATCTAGTTCTATCGTTCTCGAGATTAGAAAGCTAGCAAAAGGGTTTTTGTCCTCACTCAATAACAAAATTATACTTTGTAATTCAGTTCAATTTAGAGAAAGCGATTTTTTTATTTCCTCGGAAACATAAAGAGATCTATGGAAATATATGTTTAAAAAAGTTGTTTTGGAATAAGATGTTACGTAATTTGATATCAACCAAATTCAGCTGAAAAGACATCTATATAAGCATTTATGATAACAAATAAAAAATTGAATGATAACATATGTTTTAAACAATTGTTGTGGAAGAAAAAAAATGATGTTACATAATTTGTTACCAACCAAATTCAGCTGAAAATGTTTAACGATTGTCAAAGTCCACAAAAATTGAAACCAATTAAGTCTGTAATTCGGTGTTGAAGTCAATTAAGAATTTCGTGGTTTAAAATAAAAAGAAAAAACATTTTAGCATCCAAGTAAAAATATTAAAGAAAGATATCAAATCAATTTTTTCATTGCAATGCCACTGAACGGAAGCATATCTTTGTTATGTAATCCAAGGTAAATTTTTTCATTGCAATCCAAGGTAAATTTTTATTGTTGGACTAATTAATTTTCCAGAATAAGTATGTAGTTATATTGTGAGTAGTCAACTCACTAGATTTTTTAATGAATCAAAAACATGATACCATTTCGACTAATCAAATAAAGTGGTTTCCTAAATTTTGTGGTTGAGAGAAATCTATCATAGCCTCAAACCGACTATAAATCAGCAAGAGGGGCATGAATCACGTTCACAACCCAAAGTCAAATTCAGTAAAAAAGATAAAAGATCTAGTTTTTAGAAGAAGAAAAAAAAATCTTAAGAAGCTTTATTTTTTTTAAAAAAAAAGGTTTTTTGTATAGATTGTGAAGATTTGTTTGACTTAAATTAACAAAATTACAAGAAAATTCTTACTTAAATAAAAACCACTAGATCATTACTAATTTACTATTTAGTTAGCATATTGAAAAATTAATATTCATGCTTCTAGTTGATTTTCACGAAAGAACATAATGTTCGAAATATTGTTCAACGTCACGACCACGCTGTCTTAATTCTAACAATTGACTTTGAAGTCCTACAAACTTCGCACGTGCGCATTTTTTAGGTTTTGTTTTTTCAAGTTGAGATTCTACATGAAGTTAATGATCCTTGGCCTTGGGTATTGTGAGCCAAAATTTGATCTACATAAAGAGTTTTTCCTTTTTTTTCAATGTCAAGAAATTGCAAAATCAATAAAATAAATTGTAGTATAACACTGAAATAAATAGCTTTCGTCTGTCGCTTAATTGGTTGGTAATTAGTACTAGTAAGTGTACACAATATTCAAACATACATTTCATCTACTACATTTTATTAAATTTAAATTATTTTAACTATTGAAATGTAGTATTCTAGTGAATTTTCCTCTCCACATAAATATAATTTGATCGAATATTTTTCATAAGAAGCTCATTGGCTAAATAACCTAATATCAAGGCTGGAAAATGAGTATTTGGAACAAATCAATATGATTAATCTTCTAATTACATACTCGTTCCTCAAATCTCTTCTTTTGAATTAGAACCTTTGAGATAAAGACACGTGGCGACATCTTCTATGTGAAGACACAACCGACACAAATCCACGTGGACCACGTAGCTTAGACCTATACGCAGTCTCATCGTACGGTCTCCGATAAAACTTCACATACGGTACATAAGCTTCACGTGACTTCTCTCCTCCTCCGCCACCAACATTATTATTCTCCCGACGAAAGAACATCGCCGGAGATTGAAAAAAAGACGAACGTGGCGTTTTCCGGTACGACGAAACCGTCTTTGTTTTCTCCGGTAACGGCGTAGATGGAAAAAGACTCTTTCTACATGCAGCTGGTCTCGCGTCTTTGAAACCACGCGCCGCCGGAGAGGCAAAAGATAGTGATCGAACACTGAGAGGAGAAACTTGAACGGCCGTTGAGGATGATGAAACGGCGCCGTTATAAGGAGACGTGTCGGTGAAGGAAAGGTACCAAGGTTTCAAAGAGTTCTGAGATACTGTGAAAGCGAATCTTGAAGAAGCTGAACCAATCGTAGCCGTTGATTTTATCGACGATGATGCATCGAATCGTAATGATGCTGATCGTGGATATGATGACACGTGGCTTATATCTAACGGTTCGTCGTACTCTAGCGATGATACTATCATCGTGACCGTTGAGAGTTCCACAAAAGGACGAACACCCTGACACAATGAGTACGAACAAAACGTAGTACTTTGAGTACTTTATCCATAACTAATCACAATTAGAGAGTTAATTATTTGAATTTAGTTGAATCTTTAGAATATTTACCTTCCAAATGTATGAGAAAAAAGATGGAGGGTCGATGATAAAGGCTTTGTAAAGTCGGCATGGGTAATAATCTGCGATGATTTTTAGGGTCGCCAAAAGCAAATTTGCAAATGCAGAGGATGATCTGAAAAAGCCTGTTTTTTTTATGGAATTACAAAAAGATGAAGAAAAAAAAAGGAATATTAATCAATTTTGTACAGCTAAGTGTGGGACTAATAATTAATCGAGTTTGAACAAAATTTAAAGATGTATTTTTTTTTTGCAGAGAATAATTGTACTTAATATTTCTTTAAAAGAATGAAATTCGAAAAAGGTGGATAAAAAGATAAACTTTGTACAGAAAATAAAAAGCATAAATCTTTAGAAGCGTGATGCCAAAGAATATAAATTATCAATTACTTCCTTTTTGTAAACTAAGGTATACATTTTTTATTTCAAAAAAGAAAAAAAGAACCAATCAACAAAACATAAACAAATGCTTGCACAGTCAGATAAGCTTGTTTCAAATTGTAAGTAGTATTTTTCAGTTACAACTAGATAATTTTGTAACGTGAAAAATCCTACAAATATAGATAAATAACATTTACCCGGAAATTGTCATTTTGGATGGCTAAACTACTAACACTAAAATAGAATAAGAATTCTCAAATCACTATTGTTGAAAACATCTTATTGCAACTATGGTGAAGAAAATATGTGATTAGCCGTATAATTACAAAACGCTTAGTGGGTAATCTTACAAAAGCACTGACATTGACACACATAAAGAAGAGACAAAATCGGACATGAAATAAATGCACATACATGTCCGATTGTTCGGTCCCGACACGACTCAATCCAAAACAAAACCCAAATCAAAATACGGCACGTAAATTACGGATTAGTATAGCGTAATTTAGAAATGTTCCAAGGATAAAAAGGTAATTCGCTTTTACTTACTTGCATCGAAGAGAAGAACAACGCTCTGTTCCGCGTTTCTTGACATGCTTGAGATCGCAGTCTCCATCGTGAACGCTACCAAACGCGTAAATCTTCAAAACAAAACAAAACAAAATTTTACTCATTACATTTTTGAACAATATCAATCAATACACTGTATTATTTTTTTCTTTTATTTAACTTACTGTTTTTGGGTATGCAACTTCTGATAATCATGCTTGAAACGAAAAATCTGTAAATCAACATTACTTTTGTTATCATTAAATAACATTAATATTTGACCCAAAAAAAAAAACATTAATATAATTTGACAAAAAAAACATTAATATTATTTGAGAATAAAAAAGATGGGTTATGAAGAAATTACGATAATGGGTCTTGATTCTTCGTCGTGACCGGAGATGTAAGCTAAACCGTCGGAGAGCTCCGTTGAGAACTCCTCTGGTCCTAATCGATCTTTAAAATATATAGAACGTAAACAAATTTAGTGATTGATTTATACAAAAATATGAAGGTAAAATGAAAAATATATACCAATATCGAAGCTTTGTCTCCAAGAGAGACATGAAATTAGTTGTTTTGTAGCTTTTTTCACATTATCTCCTTTCACTTTCAAGAATCTTTCGACACACTCTCTGTTACAAAACTTGTCCTGTAAAAGAAATGAAAAAGTTTAAAGCTTTTTGTTTATGAACACACATGCAGATGTTTTTAGATTGATTAGATTAGACTTACTTGTTTATGAGTGAGTGGAGAACATTGTTTCTTGACCAAATGAAGAACAGCTTTGACTTTCTCATCTTTCTTGATCCCCATTTCTTGACGATCTCTCTGCTCTGTTTTTTGAAGAAAAGAAAAATGATTGTATTTGTGTGTGTGTGTGTGCCGTGAGCTTCTTCTTGTAGCAAAAACCTTTGTAAGTCTTGTAGAGAGAAACAGAGTGTGTTGTGTTGTGTCTGAAAGCAGCTTCTGCGAAAAACTTACATATGTTGGAGAAGTTATTAGCTGATGACGCTGTTATGTCGTTTTGTGGACGTTATAAATGTGTAAAAAGCAAAAGCTGTTGGCCGCCACTTCCAGTGACGTCATCTAACGCCGTTAATATGGACGTTACATATGTTTCATAAATTAGTTTAATTCTCGACCAGTCAAATGTTTGTTTTATGAAATTTTTTGTTACTCACAATGTTCAATTTAGTAGTAAGTTAAAATCTTTTACTAAGTTCTATTAAGTTGAGGTCTCACCATGGTCATATGAGTAAGTCGGTTTCTCTAGCCTTTATGCAGCATAATATAAAAATAGAATATGTGGTTTTTGTTAGTAACACCTAGTTCATATATAGTCAACGTCTATATTACTTAGCTCAGGTACTTGCAACGATCGACAGTGACGTTAGCCAAATAAATGTTTTTGCCGTAATAAGAATTCTGAATTTCTGATCAACCGGTTCTTTTTTTTTACGATAACTCGGTGAGAATAGCATAACAAATTCCAGATTTTTTGGTTGCAAGGTAAATGTTATAAGCGAGAAATGATAAACAACAAAACATTATAAGCATTAGAGACAGTACTTGTTAGTTTGAAGTTAATTACATTTCACTAAATATGTAGATAATTAGAAAAGTGTAGAGACATCAATATCTCTGTTGACGTCGTCGTGTGTTTAGAGAGACATGTTTCTATGAGTTTTGATTTCCTTAGAAATGTGTATATTCGATTTAAAACTTTTTTTTTTCAATCTATAAACAAAATAAATTAGACAATTTTCAAGTGACAAAAGTTAACTCCATCATATAAACTTTGAAAAACAAAGAAATTGCTGATGTGACTAACTATTACTATTCTTTTTACTCGTATGTCACATTTCGATCATGTATAGTTTTTTTTTTGAAAACTAGGTGCAATACTGCAACGTATAGTTCCAGTTGCAAACTGTTGTACCCCTCGTCCTATTTCATCCAGTAAAACATAAAAACATCTTTTCAATACCAATGATTAACCAGATTAATTTACTAAACCCCACCACATACTAGCTAATTTACTTTTGGAGGTTTTAAAAGAATAGAAACACTCGTGACCAGATTAATTTACAAAATCCACCAGATACTAATTAATCACTTTTAGCAGGGATTAAAAAACAGAAACACACGTGATCTCACAGAGAAAAAATTACATATACATACTTATATAGTGTAATATTCATATTAATATTAATCACTATACGATTATTTTATTTTCTAGTTTAAATGTGTAACTTTTTAGTTTATCGTATCCGTAAATTTGTAGACATGATTATAACTATTTTTCTTATACATAGACCGGATTGTTTAATGAACAAGCTAAGGTGGTTTAATTAGGAAAAAGACAACAAAATTAGGTGGTTTAATTCTACTAATCCGTCTTTATTAACCCAAAACTCTAGTTTTAACGAGCCAAAACCAAAAAGACAATGTTGGATTGTTGGAGTAAAATATTCTTGAAAAAAAAAAGACCGTTGTCGTCACGGCGGCGACTTGCTCGTACGTGCTTATAGTGGGAGTGAAAACTAAAAGAAATACTCCCTCCGTTTCAAAATATAAGATGTTTAAGGTAAAAGCACACAT
>OVBW01000426.1:0-15208 GCA_900406355.1 Erysimum pusillum | reverse complement strand
AAAAAACTCAAACTTTGGGATAATCAATGTTTTGTTTTGATTTGAACCCATTTCTTGAAATTAACTGCAGAGAATGTTCAATCAATAGATCTATTTGTGTTTGTGTTTGGCTTAGGTTTATAGAAAGGAGAGACCTTTCTTGAATTAGATGATGAAAGAGGGGGAATTGAAGTCAAGTGTTCATTAATGGCAGGATGGTCAAGTTTTAATCATAGTTCATGTTCATACATTGATGTTAAGGTTGAGTATATTGATGAATGTGAAGAGAGGGTAGAGAGATTGTTTGATCAAGCTCTGTTGGTTTTTCTTGAGGAAGAGGGTAATTATAGGCCTCTCCCTGCTATTATTGGTGATGGGGAGAAGGTTGATTTGTTTAAGCTGTTTGTGTTGGTGAGGGAGAGGGAAGGGTTTGATTCTGTGTCTAGGAAAGGGTTGTGGGAATTAGTGGCTAAGAAGTTAGGATTTGATTGCTCAGTGTCTCCATCTTTGAAGTTGATTTACTCCAAGTATTTGGACCGGATGGAGAAATGGGCGGTGGAGAAGAAATCGAGGAATGTGAGTTGGGATAGTCAGGGTAGTGTTAAGAAAGGGTGTTATGGTGGTTTGTTGCATGAGCTAGGGAATGGTTTCAAGGGTTTGTTGGGAAATGGCAAGTGTGAAAAACGTAACAGAGATATGGTTTTCGGTTGTGAAGAGTCGGGGTCAGGGGTCAATAGGAAGAGACTTAGAGAGAGCGGTGATGAAGTAGTAGAAGTGTCTTGTGTTCCTCTTAGTGTTGAGACTGTTGTATGTGTTGAGGAAGAAGGTTTGGATTTGTCCTCCAAGAAGCAAAGAGATTTACCGGGAATGTTGAAGTGGCTGACTGCAGTTGCAGTAAGTCCTGATGATCCTTCCATTGGAGTTATACCACACTTTTCAAAATGGAAGAAGTATACCGGAAACCAGTGTTGGATCCAAGCGACTAGAGCCAAAAATGCTTTACTGGTTAAGAGAGACAATGTTGATCAACGCAGATACCAAACTTCTCCACTACTTATGGTAATGTCTTGAAAACAACTTTCTTTTACTCTTTCTTGCCTTTTAAAGTCTTTTATCATATCGCTTTCTTATAAACTTATCGATGAATTCAGGAATTTTTCGGTACTCTTAACTTAGCAACTAGCAAATAGTGTTAGAATGATATAACTACTGTTGCTGCTGGTCTAAGTATACTTTCTTATTCTACCTGTGAGATAGCTTAACTCATGATAATTCCCTTGCAGGCTCACCAAACTGTGCATCCGTCTATGTATGATGACGAGCGAGAGCGAAAGTCGACAGGGAGTTTAAGATACGGCATAAGGCCCCCACATTCATCCAAGCACCATTCTAGCTTAGGTTGCGATGGATGTTCTGTCTCTCTAAACAAGTCAAGATCTACCAATTGCAGAGAACTGGCCATAATTCCCGCGAGAGCAGATCTTGTTGCAGGAACATCTGGAACCACAGACTTACAAGTGTACTCAAATGCAATCACACAGCCAAAGAAACTAGATATCCCGATAAGGCATGTGCCTATAGGACCTCGTTACCAAGCTCAAGTGGATGAATGGACGGGATCCAGATTAGATAGCGATACTAAATGGTTAGGAACCCGTTTATGGCCGAAACAAAATGAAGAAGCTTTAGATAATACTCTCGGAAATGACTTGATCGGGAAAGGAAGGCCAGATTCTTGCAGCTGTGATATCCTCCGCCCTGGCTCTGTCGAATGCATTAGATTCCACATTGCAGAGAAGAGAATGGAGCTAAAACGTGAACTTGGCGATGTCTTTCTCCGTTGGAGATTCAATCAAATGGGTGAAGAAGTGTGTCTAAGATGGACAGACAGAGAAGAGAAGAGGTTTAAGGACATAATGATCTCGGATCCCCGGTCATTCTGGCAAAATGCATCAAGGTGTTTCGGAGGAAAGAAGAGAGAGCAACTTGTGAGTTACTACTTCAATGTGTTCTTGATCAACAAGAGAAGGTATCAGAACCGAGTGACTCCTAGAAACATCGACAGTGACGGTGATGATGAACCTTTTGGTTGTGTCGGTAACGGTTTTGGTCGTGATGCTGTCACTACAGTTGGTTCAGAAACTATGATCTGTGCTCAAAACAGACAATGTTTTGACTTTGAGTGAGGAGGAAGTGGGAGATTTTCATGTTTTATATTAGCTTTAACTCATAACCTTCTTTGAAAATAGAAGTATAGGAGTTTGTAGCTTTGTTTTTGTTATTTTTTTTTTTAAAAACCAATAATTAGCAAAAGGTGTAACTTTTGTAATCATATCGGCTCTTGAGTTTTATAAAAAAAAAAAAAAAAAAAATTTAGTGCATTTCTTTTTTTAATTATTCTTTTAGTGTATACATCATATCCAATGACAAAAAAAAAAAAACAAAGAGTCAAATACATTCTAATTTATTTTGTATCTCATTTTCCAAAATATTCTCCTTCATGAAAACTTAGTAGTTAAACCATACTTTCTCTTCTTTATTTTTGTCTATAAAAAGTTGTATCCGAGTCTCATCCTATATTCAAATGCTATCTTCTTATGTAAGAGATTTTTCTAGATCACCATTAAAATATATTTAGTTGTTTACTAGACAATTATACTATATTTAGTTGGAAATATGGATTACCTACGTACCTAAAACTACATGATTTAAATGAAGTTTAAGAGCCAAACTCAAGATGATTAAATGAAAGAGAGCATTAAACACAATGTATAAAGAACCTAATATTCTAATTCCAATAGTCAATAGAACAACACAATTCATTAAATATGCATTAATTCACATTGAAAACATAAACAAAATACCCCATAAATATGCATCGTTACTCGATAAGACCTAATATAGTTTAAATAGCTAGGAAGAGATTATGATATTTAAGTATTTGAAGATGAATAAGTTTTTGAAAGTTTTGGTCTTCTTGTTCATTTACTTGACGAGTTCAATGGCAATGGTACCATATCGTGGTTGTGACGTTACTGGAGGAGATTTGGGAGATGGATCGGGAAAATACGAGAAGAAAGTGTCCAAGGAAGGTCGTAAGTTAGTTTCTGGTCCGAGTCGTAGTTCCTGCGGCCACTAATAGTCGGGAAAGTAAGAATTATTAATAATAAGATCTTTTATTGCTTTTTTGTTTGTGCCTCTATTCGTTTTAATAAAGAATTATGAGTTTTAACGATGTATCTAAGAAATGAATGGATTACAAAGTTGTAAGATGAATCTATTTTGTTTTTGAATGTTTTGTTTCATGACTCTTTTGAATCTTTGAGAAACATAAATCGTTGCCATTGCTTCGTATTAGCCTTAGTATTCTTTCAGTTTATATGTTTATCTTGATCAGTAAAAAAAGCGTTTACATTTCTCACAGTTGTTCATGTGACAGAATGTCTTATTCAATAGTATTTTTGCATTTTAACATCCATGAAGAGAAAATTTTACGCTTTACTCAAAAGAAAAATCCTGCAAATAATGTAATCTCATAAGTATATTATTGTCTACTAAATATTAACCAACCTTCAAATTTCTTACAAAGTATACTCCGTTATATATATTAGAAGATTGATAAGAAGTCCAATGAGAATTCCATTTTCTCGTGTTATTAGAGGTTTAGCGAAATTCATATAAATTTGTGTTTAGAATATAGGTTACGTAGAAAGTTGCCATTTTGAGCAACTCTCCTCTTTCCCCCTTTCACGAAATCAAATTTAAAGTTGTTATCGGTAACATTCTATATAAAGTTATTTCCTTTTATTCTTCATTACACTTAACAAAACTCCTTCATGAGCTATCTAATTTCAGATCTTTGTATTTCTGTTATCAACCTCACTTGAGCAATAATCAATCTTGCTTTGATTCTACTTTACATGGTTATCTTCTTCATCTCCATACTGTGCGTTTCTAACGAATAAATAAAGACCATTTCAATTATTGTCCAATGGCCCGTATAGCTCAGTGGTAGAGCGTCAGTCTTGTAAACTGAAGGTCCGTAGTTCGATCCTGCGTGTGGGCACTTTTTAATATTTATTTTTATAAATTATTCTTATTGACGGACTAAGGAAACTATGTTGAGGAAAAAAACTACATTTTGGATTTGATAATGAGAAATTAACTTTTTAATCCATAAGAAATGTTATTAAAACTGATTCAAGATATCTTTTTATCGTCCCACATTTAAACCAAATCTCTTATCTGTAAGACTGACTTTGCTAAAACATCTCTATGATTCTTCTTCACCAGTAAGGCTCATGCTAAACTCCCATAGTTTCTTGGCTAAATCTTTGTCTTTACCCTGAGTGTTAGGGTTAGCTATGTTGTTATCCATCAAGTATTCTCCACTCGCTCCTTTTGTCTGCGGATGTAATGCTGCGTAACACGTAGTTGCCGCTCCCTGCAACAACCGTATCAAAAAACACATACACAAACATGTAGATATGTATGAGTTGAGGCAAATGATCAAATGTTTGAGCATGACGATGAACTTGGAGGTAGAGGAAGCAAAACCTGACCTGTGGAATACTCTTGAGAACATACTTTCCCACCGCATTACCAATTGCTGCATCATACAAGAGAAAAAATTCATGAGATTACTGGTTGGTTCTTTTGATGCATCCATTGTTAGATCATAAACATTCACTGACAAGCTTAATAGGGACATAGGGTACAACATTGCGAAAATTCGTAGATTAAGACAGAGTTCACCTTATACTAGTTATACAGGATCTAACACCACCTAGGATATGAGTTACAGGGCAGGCTCAAACAGAATGCTTACAAGACGACGGAATTTTTAGGATTGTTGCTTACAAGCCAGTGTCAATCCAACTATGCGGTATTAGAAAAACAAAGGTAACTCAGAAATGTAAGTACATTGAGCAATAGAATTTACTATTTATGAAGCTGTGGTAGCGTAAAAGATTGGTCATAATGGATCCAGGATGAAGTGAATTGGCAGTGATATTCACACCTTGTTCCTGTTTTAAGCAAAACCAAAGATAGACAAAACTTAATTCCTTTAGTGTCCTATTTAGAGCCTTTGCAATGGATTAAAATTTTAAGGGAATCACCTGCGAAAGAATCTTTTACCTTGAATTGCCTAGCGAGCTCAGTAGCGTGCAATATGTTACAGAGCTTTGACTGACCATATGCTTGCAAAGTATTGTAACTATAAAGAAACGTAGAGAGCAATTTGTTATTAGTTAATTACAAACTGAAAACAAAAGTAATGAATAAAACTATATCACATAACAATCACCTTGCTTCGTCATTTATTTTGTCAAATCGAATACCTTCCCGGTAAGCAAATCGATGACCTTCTGACGAGACAATAACAATTCTTCCTTCTCTATTGCTTTCATTAGCTGTTTTCTTCATCGTCTCCAAAAGAAGGTTCGTCAACAGAAAATGACCTGAAAATTTGTATAAGAAGATGATCCTCATCAAACATGGTATTGTGAAACAACGGCAACAAACAAAAGTTCGACAAAGAGGCAAAAATGGAGGAGAGATCATCTGTTCTTCTAAACTCAACATACCCAAATGATTGGTTGCAAACTGTAATTCGATGTTGTCGCTTGAAAGCGTGAAGGGACATGCCATAATCCCTGCATTATTGCTTCAATAAACAAGAACAGAGATTAGAGCGGACTAACACACATTAACATTCACTAATCCAGCAATTAGTGAAAATAATTAAAAACGAGGTAATGTTTAACAGTAAACTTAAAGAGATTTTACATAAGAAGATTCAAGGGAAGGTCCAAAGACTTGTATTCTGATGCAAAGCTCCTGACTGAAGCCATTGAGCAAAGATCTAACTTCATCACATCAATCTTAGCCTGAGGTGTTTCCTTAAGTATCTTTTGTCTGACTTGATTACCAGAATCTATGTTCCTTACTGCCATTACAACATGAACACCACGAAGAGCAAGAACACGCGTAGTTTCTTCCCCAATACCACTTGATGCTCCTGTAATAATCAAATAAACAATCAAGAATCAACCAAAATCTTCTCTTTTGCTTCAAGCTATGTTCTTACAAGTCTGATTGAAAGATTCCTAATAAAAGTTTAATCCTTTCATCCAATAACAGATACAACAATCAAAACCCAGAAATTAAACTGTGGAAAAAGTATAAATTGAAACAAACCCAGATCATAAAAAGTTAAATAACATCTTCAAGAAGAAGAAGAGAACCTGTGACGATAGCTGTGAGACCAGTTCCATCGATTTCATTAGTGACTTCTTCAGCTGTGGAACGAGCTGAGAACCCAGATACTCCTTTCCACCAAAAAGGCCACATCTTTTTTTGCAGAATTTAAAAAATCACAAACGAAACCCTATATGATGATCACACAGACATTCTTGTGAAATATTGTTTATGTGTATTCAATTTCTTCTTTTTGACTTTTGCCCATGCTCTGTTCTCAAATAAAGGCACTGAACAATCTAATATAAATGTAATTAATTAATTTGTATTGTTCCTTAGTTCAAGATAATAAAGATGCTGTTAAATGTAAATTTGGTTTAACTTTAATGTTCTTAGCACTAAGCTAAACAATATGACAACAATTGCAACATGAGAAGAAGCTTATGGATGTCAAGGGTTTTACTACTTTTACAGCAGAAATTAGACAAAAAAAAACAAAAAATATCCAAACGGTAAATTACCGAAAAAGGAAAGTACAAACTCTCTCTTGGTGTGTAGAGCAAAAACGAGTCTAATAAAAATCTTTCATAAAAGCATATAAAAGATGAGCAAATCTTCAAAAGAACAAGAAGAAGACAGGTTTGGACTAAAGAGGAGTGTTGTGATTTGAAAATCCAGAGATAACCTTATCATTCATTCCCATGGAGATTGAGACCAAAAAAAATTATTATTACTCAACGCTGTGTTGGCCTTGGCCTAGAGCTTCCAAATGCGGATCGGCGATCTTCGCTGCCGCGCCAAGCATCACCACCGCCACTTGGACGGTCACTGCCTCTAGGACCAGAACCCCAACGGTCTCCTCCTTCAGCAGGAGGTCCAGCTCTTTCCCTTCCACTAGTCCACCGGTCAGGATTCTGAGCCGCTCCTCCTCCTCTGCTGCTTCCCCAGTGGTCATCTCCTGGAGGAGGTCCCCGGTTGGACCAGCGGTCAGTTTCTGATGGTGTTGCTGCTGCGGTTGGTACTGCTGCTGGGGCTGAGGCCTCAGTAGTTTGGCGCTTCCACCTAGGAACATATTTGGCTGGACCAGTTGACGGTGCTGTAGCAGCAGGAGAGGCAGTTCCAGCAGGAGTAACAGTAGGCTCTGCAGGGCGAGAAGGTGGTGCATCAGTACCCTTCAACAGGGCTTCTCGGCTCAGCCTTGCTTTCTCCTCCAGCTCTATCTCTCTTTGCCTTTGCTTTGCAGCACTTTCGTCCAACTTAGCTTTGCGTTCAGCATCTTCCTTTTTGCGCCTCTCAGCTTCTACATTAGAGTAAAACCCAAGAATAAAAACAGAACATGGGGTTATATTAAAAAACTTCAAAATCAATGTAAAATGATGTGGATTTTTGGAAGCAAGTCCACACCTTCACGCTTGCGAGCTTCCTCTTCTTCCTGCTGCTTTTTAATTCTTTCTTCTTCAATTGATAAATAATATAGCTGCTTCCTCTTAATATCCCTTTCTTGCTTCCTGGCTCGAATTATTTGGCTGATACGCTCCTCTCTCTCCGTCCTTATTCTGTCAAACTCTGCTTGTCGACGACTTATCACTTGCGCTTGGAATTTTTCCTGGACAAAGAAAGATTCCATTATAAGTAGATTGGAAAGAAAAGTTGCATGAATAAATGAAGAGACAAGAGAACATTATAAAGAATTCAATAAAAGAAGAGATACATCGAGATAAGCACTCAGAAAAACGACTTGACATGTCAAAACTGACCTTAGTATCCAACATTCTGGACAACCTGTTCTTCTCCTTCAAGTCACTCTCATGACGCTCTCTACTGAGTTCAACTTCACGCTGCAAAGGAGAAGAGCTTTTAAGAATCTCATATACTTCCAACTCGGACCAAGTTATAAGAAAATAAAAACTACTGAAACAATAAGGTTTACCTGTTGCTCACGCTCATAAAATTCTCTTTCCTCTACCAGTCTTCGCTGATATGCAGCTTCAATCAATGGAGCAGCCTCTTCTCTCTTTGCTCTTTCCAAATAATCCATGGTTTTGGCAAGTTTTTGTAGTTTCTTCTCCATTTCCTGCCTTTCCTTGAGCTGCTCAGTTAATGCCCTCTCCATCACAGTTTGCTTTGTCACCTTCTCCTACAATTAGATTAACCCAACCAATATTAGCAATACGCTAACTAGTGAACTATAACAGCTAACATATTGTATTGATAAACTTACTCCATCTAAAAGTGGCTTCTTCTTTCCTTTTTTCATGCGCTTCTCTGTGTCCTCCAGCAAAGCCTGAGCTTCTTCTAGTTCCTTCTCCTCTATCTCCCTAAGGATTCTTTGCTTCCTTCTCTCTGCAAGCTCTGCCGCAAGTCTCTTTTGTTCTGCCTCCTCAGTTAGCTTCTGAAGCTTAAGCCGTTTCTGCTCCTCTTCACGTTCCTTTAAAAGCAAACATCAAATCAAGGAATTGTTATCAATCAACAGAGCGTAAAAGGAGAGGGATGGAAACACCATGGAGCAGTACACTACCATTTCTAGTTGCTGACGCTCTTGATCCTCCTTCCTCTTTTCAATGATTGATTTCCGAGCAAGCAGTCTTTTGTGCTCTTTCTCAACAGTATCGGCTAAATTTGGTAGTATGCCAACTAGTTTTGATGCTTTACTTGGGACAGGATACAGCATAGCTCTTACTTTGCTCAAAGACTCAGCAAAAACAGCCAGATGATCCCTGAGTCCATCAGACTCAATACCCTAATATACAAACAGTTAATCATATAGATTAGTATCTACCAAAGAGTCAATAAGTAGAAAATTCTATTACTCAATGATATACATGATAAGTGTTGCATCAATAGAGACTTACCAAATTTCCAAAAATTACAACACCCTTCATGTGATCAACTTTCATGGCAACAAAATTGTTCTTCACAGCATCAACAGATATCTTCTCTACCACTGAGAATTCGAAGAAGGGTACCAACTGAGATAAACTCTCAATTCTTATGGTCTGATAAATCTTAGACACCTGTAAAAAAGATTGCAGCACAGAACTTTTAAGTACGTAGAAAAAATGGGATAAACCAGCAGACCATTCCAAAATGGTTGAATGGATATTGCTCCACAAAGTAGAGAACAAGGAGCACTCTTTACCTGCTGAAGCAGCCTCAGAGTAGCAAGCTTCTCGAGAGAAGGAACATATTGGGAAAGCTGCACTTCTGGTAGAGAAGGAGCTGACGACAGTTTCCCACCAGATTTGGAAATCTTTTCCAGCAAAGGCTGAATCTTGGAGCCAAGATCAAGTGGGTGAAATTCATGCTCCAAAACATGGAAGAGATCTTTGACCTCTTGAGATGCACAACTCAAAACACCTCTTGAAACCTAATTGCATAGAAATCAGCCTCCAAATCAAACTCATGTAAGGCAACAACTATTCTAAACCACAGGTAAGAAATATAGACTAGGTACAATAGCTGCTAGATACTCACCAACTCAGACAGAAGAGCTGACCGGGAAAGCTGAAAAAGGTATGGATGGAATTAGAAATGGCAAACCAGAAATAAAGGGCGTAATATAATAACGACACAGTATAAGAACCTATGTTACCATATCTCTGCCCTCAAATTTAGGTTCAAGATTGAATCCTATGAGGTTGGCCATCCTCAAATTGCGTTCTTTCTCATTTTCAAGTTCCATATGGGATGCACTCTGAGCCCGATCAAACGGAGGAACGGACAATGCCGCCAAGACAACAGATGATGCTATTAGCTGCAAATCCTTTTGGCTTAAATTTTTATTGAAGTTTTTCTGCAGACTAAACAGCTTGAACCATGCATAAGCATGATAAAGATGGCTAGAAGAAATCCAGAAGATCTCAGTCAATTTCGAATAATAAACCATCAATAAAGATGACTTGGGCGTTTTTTTGACCATGCACATTAATCCATAGATATCTTCAACAGAGCGAAAAGCTTCCTACAAAACAAAAAGATAGATACATCAAGATCCATACTAACCTATTTCCCGCAGTAATGAAAGAGAGGATAAGGCATATGCTGCCAAACTAAATCTTAAATGAGATAAGGTAGCATCAGAAAAATACACGCAGAAAAAAAACACACCTGCCAAAGTCCAAGCTCGGTAGCAACTTTCAACTGATCAAATCTTGTGTCCAGATAGAGTTGCAAGCTCTCAGGGGCTGATAAGTCAGGTCGGTCCCTTTGGTCTCTGTACTTGTTCAGGTTTGCCAAATGATTTCTTATAATTTCACAAAGCCTACGGAACTCTGTTGTTCGCTTGTACTGCTTACAGAACTGGAAGGCTTTATGTGCTGTCATCTACAAGATAATAAAGTACAAGTCTTCAATCTCAATCAACTTAAAATAAGAGGTATCACTAATAAGCTTATCCTAAACGAAAACTAACCGCATAAAGTGCTTCCAACTTTGAGTTGTTTCGCAATATCTCAAGCACTGTCCTGTATGTCTCCCACAAAAACTTGAACCATGGGGTGACCAACTCCCGATCAGATCTATCTTTTCCCATCTCACCACTGACAATACTCAGCTGTAAATCCTCCGGCTTTCTATCAGCTTCAAGGTCATCGACATCAAGGGCCTCTTCCAAAGCATCTGCCTGAGAACGAGCCTGCTCAGCTTTGTCGGTAGCAAGATGTAGGAAGTACTTGATAACTTCCTCCAAGGAACTGACATTCACTTGCTGGCAAACAATACGATACTGGATCAATCCATCCTTAGCAAATCGACCCCTCTTCAAGTCAACACAAAGATCCAGATACTTAAACATGATCTTCTCAAGCGGTTTCTGCCAAGCTCTGTATCTCTTGGACGTAATGAGATCATGAAGCGCCTGAAGAGCATCTTGTTTCTGTCCAACATTGATCAGTTCTACACAAAAACATTAAACACAATCTCAATTCATACACTTCTAAACCAAATCCATGGGGACTAAAATGACCATTAACACTAAACAATTCGTAACTTACCATCAGCACGTTTCAACGCATTCTCCGGTTTGGCAAAATTCGCCATGTTTCAGACGAACAAGGCTATAAACAAGTTCTCACGAAAGGGACACTCTCAATTTGCCTGAAAAAAACACAAAGAATCGATTTTGTTACAAAAATCATATGAATCCGAAAATAACCCATTATATCTCTCAGAAAAAGAAGGAAGCTTCTCGCGTATTCATCTCAAACCCTAAATTCAACTCATAGAATCAAAAAACACATACGCGGCGCAGAAGATTCGATAACTTCGATTGAAAATCCCAACCTAGATCAATTCAATGAGATCCAATTACAAAACAGAAGAGATCCAATCACTTGTGCGAGAACTGAATCGAAACTAAGGACTAACCTTGTAGCCGTGAAAAGAGAGACTGGTAAGAGAGAAGAGAAAGCGGAGCAGAAGCAAGTCTAGGGTTTCTGGTATTAATATCATTGTTTTATCATATATTACGGATATTTGCAAATGGATCCACAATATTTTAACGTTTCGATAAAAGCCCGTTTTATTTGTTCGAGTGTCTATAAAACCCAATTATATCTAAACTAGGGAATGTTAAGCCAATTGAGATTTGAGATTAAGCAATTTATGGTTTTGAAGTTTTTGATTCTTAAATAAGAATTTTACTATTTGGGATTCTTTTTTCATAATATGTTTTAGTTGTATGGTTTAGTTCTTTTTTTTTTGTGTGTGTGCAAAAATTATATACTAAAGTTTATTTGTATGTTATTTGGTTTAGTTACTTACATAATATTAGATTTGTACTAGTTACTTTGGTTTTAACTTTTAAATTAAAAAGTACAAAGGTAAAAAATAATAATAATATTTCTTTAAAAAAGTAAGAAAAAAAAGAGAGAGTAAAAAGTAAAACCCTTTGAGAAGAAGAAGCAGCGCATAAACCCTCTCTAATTTTCTTTCCGATCGCGTCCAGATTTTCCCGAGAAAATGAAGAATTTGAGATCTCCAGTTTCCACCGAAGAAGAGCGTCTCAGTTTCTCAAGGTATAAGTTAATCTGTAGCAGTCAGTCACTAATAATTTCATTCTTCCTTCTCTTTGTAAATTCCTCTTTGATTCTCTTGATTTTTGAAATTTTCTTGATGTTTTTTTCTGCAACTCTTTCAAATTCTCCTGTTGATTTATGGATGAGACAGATTCAAGTAAAATTGTTTAAATTGAGATTCTATATGCTTTTATAAACATTGTGATGTTTAAGAAATTTTCGAATTTTCCTCACCATGTTTTGGAACAGATCTTTGTTGCAGCTAGGGCATTGGATTAGTGGGTTTTGTTCCAAATGCGGGTACAATTGAATTTGGCTGATCCAAAAAAATCAGAACTTGGTTTTGAAGAAGTGTTGCACAAATGCTTACTGAGTTCTGATTTGAAACGTATTAGCTCTGACTAGTTGACCGGAGTTTTTGAAGTCGGTTTTGTGTTATATTGGTTCTGTTTTGATTGAAGATAAGCGAATGGCTTCTTCTGCGAAAGGCTCTGTTAAGAAGAGTCAGCGGCCTTCGATTAAGCATAGTGGCAATGTAGCTGAAGCTAAGAGGAAGCTTTCAAAGATTAGTGATCATTCACATGTAGAGTATGCATATGCTTTCCAGAGGGAGAATAGTAAACGAGGAGAGACTAAGTTGAGTCAAATCCTGAGCACGGATGCGCTGGTATCAGTAGTTGATTTGATTTGGGATCCCTCGAATTTTGTTTCTGGTGAGTTGATTAGCTCACTCAAGCAAGGGAATTTAGAGGATGTAAATAGAGACGAAGTCAGTGAGTTCAAAGTTTTGGCGGATTCTACACGGTTACCTGCTGATGAGAAGACGAAGTCTCATTCGCCATCGACTCCACAACCTAAGGTTAAACTTTTGAGAGTGGCTGAGAAGATGTGCAATTTTGATCCATATAACCAAAAAAGTTGGTTTAACTGGACTGATGGAGCCAAGTCTATCAGTGGTTCTTGCAAAGAGAATGGTTTTCCGTTTGAGGCTAGATGGGAGACAGAAAAGTTGTACAGTTGGATGGAAGAAGGAGTTCCCACTTTTACTAGATATCATAAAGAAGTTGATGAGAATGAGAAGAGAGAAAATTCTGAAGACTGTATTCCCAATCCAGTTAGCACTAAAGCAGGCTGCGCATCAAGAAGTGTCAATAGTTGTGATTGTGTCTCTTCAACAACTGGTGCAGAGGGCCACACAACTCTAATTGAACCAAGGAGTCTTCTATTAGGAAGTGGTGCAGAACCATTGGTAGACACCAGAATATCCAGATCTAATGATGTGAACTATCTATTTTTGCTTTACAAAGATAGGTGTGCCACCAATAAAGGAGTGAACATATTAAGTTCAAAGTGTAACACGGACAGCGATACTGAAATTTCTTCTTCAGAGAATAACTCGGACGAAGATAGCTTAGCTATCGTTAAGAACAAAGAGTTGCTTGAGAGAGATAGAAAAGACCAAGACACTGAAGTTTGTTCGTCCTCTACAGAAACGCCTACTTACGCCTTTGCTAAACAGCGGCATGCTTTTGCTGGTGCATTGGCAGGGATAAGCGTTAGTCTTTGTCTTCATCCACTGGATACAGTTAAGACAATGATTCAGTCATGCCGCTTGGAGGAGAAGTCACTATGCAATACTGGGAGATCAATTATATCAGAAAGAGGTAGAAATTTTTACTTGAAATGAGAAACTTTCTGTATTCATATGTCATTGCGCCTTGTTGCTTAACACAATTATATCCCAATATGTAATCAGGTTTTTCTGGACTTTATCGGGGGATTTCTAGCAACATTGCCTCATCAGCTCCTATCTCTGCCATTTATACATTCACTTATGAATCAGTTAAAGGAGCTTTGCTTCCTCTTTTTTCGAAGGTCTCATTTACTTTAATAGAATCATCTCTAAATCCTTCCATGTCTTATTCTTTTTTCCCTGGCATGTTTCTCCATTCTTCTGCTGGCTTGTTGCGTAGAATGAACAAGTTTATAATACTACATCCTTGAAATTTCAGGAATATTGTTCCCTTACCCACAGCATAGCTGGTGGTTCTGCAAGCGTTGCAACTTCTTTTCTCTTCACACCAAGTGAGCGTATAAAACAGCAGATGCAAGTCAGTTTCCATTATCGCAATTGCTGGTAAACATTTAACTTTTGCTAACTGCATTACATACTTCTTTTTTTCTCGTCTCTTAAAGGTTTCCTGGCTTAACAAAAGTAGTTCTCATTTAAATTCGTTTTCCATGTCCTTTTGTGAATATGAATACAGGACCGCATTGGTTGGAATCATCCAAAAGGGTGGTCTGCTTTCTTTATATGCCGGATGGACTGCAGTGCTATGTAGAAATATCCCACACTCAATCATTAAGGTTTGTTTTGCGCACACTATAATGTGTTCCTATACTCTAACTAGGACTAGCCTTTTAATCTTTATGTCCACACTCTGACATTTTCTTCTCTGCTTGAATACAATCCTAATGCCAAATTTATTGGAAATACAGTTCTATGTCTATGAAAACATGAAGCAAATGGTATTACCATCCTTAGGTCCTCGAGGTCAATCGGCTCAACCCACAACATTACAAACGGTTTTGTCTCTTCTCTGCTTTATTCCATAGTATCCTGCACTTAAAGATTTTACTAGCAATCTGTATTCGGTTTTAGAGAACCTGAGATTACTTGGATAATATTCCCTGTACTTGCTCCTAACAGCTCGTCTGTGGAGGACTAGCGGGATCTGCTGCTGCTTTCTTCACAACCCCATTTGATGTAGTAAAAACAAGATTACAAACTCAGGTTTGTTTTTCGTTCCAACTTTTTTTAGGAACCGCGTTATAACATTTGTCGCCAACATCTTAACTTATCTCATCGTTGCAGATTCCCGGATCTAGGAAGCAACATCTTAGTGTCTATCAAACTCTTCAATCAATACGCAGACAAGAAGGTCTGAGAGGGCTATACAGGTCTGTACTGGCTCTCACTGATCTTATCTCCCTAGACTTGGTTATTGCAATTG
>OVBW01000425.1:0-10017 GCA_900406355.1 Erysimum pusillum | reverse complement strand
TTAAATTAAAAAAAAAAAAAAAAAAAAAAAAAAAAAACGAGACTTTTTAAATAAGCTTAGGTACTATATATAAGTTAACGCAACATTTCCAGCTACAAATAAAACAAACCATTGACAAAATGAAATTCATTGGAGTAAAACAAGGGCCATGTGTACTATTCTTCTTCTTCTTCTTCTTAAGTCTTGCAGATGCTCATTCGGTCAGCATCTTCTTCATCAGCTTCTTCTTCTTCTTTTTCAACTTCTTCTTCACTTTATTAGCCTCAACCAAGGTCTGTAAATTAACATCATGCTTTATGTTTCACATGTGGAGTCTAATCAAAACATATTTCATCAACAAAATAAGTTGAGATATTAAAACTTGCCTTTGGGGTAGGTGGTATAATTATGCTTGTTTTTCTCCTTTTCTGGCAAGGAAAAACAGTTTGGTTAAAGCTTTTCTTCAACTAAGTAACAAAACTCTCTTGCTTACTCAATAAAATTCAAATTCATATATATACAGTATATATATTAGAAAAAGAAAGAAAAAAAAAGAAGCAAAAACTTGCCTTTGGTGGCTCCTCCTCCATCACCATGGTAGTTGCAGTCTTGGGATGAGAATCATGGGAAGCCTGATCGGGTAAATGTGTGAAAAAGCAGCTTCCTAGTTGGAAATGTTTTTCACCCTTGAGATGAAGATTGAAACTTTCAAAGGTTTGGGCACCAAGACAGCATAAACAGCAATAGAAGGGGGAATATGATTCACTGCATGACTTGTCCAGAGTAACACTGCACTTGTCCAGAGTAAACTGTCTTCCTCTTCTTATCTCACGGGTAGACTCTGAATCCCTTGCACCTGTTAAAACAAGACAGCAGCCAACTGGTTGAGAATTAAATTTGCCGGTTAATTCTTCAACTAGAGAGGTCAGACAGAAACACACCTTCAATCAGTTTTAACCATCCATCATTTTCATCATTTTCCGGAACAATGTTGTATCCCTCCTCATCTGTTGAGTGAAAACTAGTACCAAACATGCTCTGAGTAGCTTCGGGAAGATTTATGAGCATTATTGTAGCCGGAGGTGGATTATTTCTTCTCCATTCCAACACGAAGGAGTACAGGTGTGGATTAACTATTTCAGTAAAGGAAATAAATAGTAAAGGGGCAATTATATGATTGATTGAGAAGAAGAAAAGATAGAGAAGAAGAAGAAGAAGAAGATTAACCAACCACGAAAGGAGCAGTTAAGAATGATTCCAGTGGAAGAGAGTGCTCGAAGTACATGTTCTGGGGTTTGGTGTAGGTCGCCAAAGGCAGAAATAGTGACAGGACGACCAAAGTAACCTAACTTCTCCAACGCCCGTTCTATACACTCACGGATCCGACCAGCATCAGACCCACAAGGAACCGGAAACTCGTTTATGTTCCACCACACCGACGTTTTAGCCTCCGCTTCCTCCTTGCTTACCGCCTTCTTGGGACGCATGGCATCCCGAAATATCATCATCTTCTATTTATTTAAAAGTTCAACACTTTCTTCTACCTAAAAAAAAACTTCCAATCAGTTTGGGAAAAGAAATCTCAATAATCTAATTTCTCCAATCAAAACATCATATATATTAAGAAGAATTCCGAGTGTTCGTTTATTATCTATGGAGCAACCAGCCGACGGACGGAAGCGATCTCGATAGCATTTAGGGTTTTGATGTTTAGTTTTTAACTCATGTATTTTAGTATTATATTATTATTTATCATGATTATAATATGATTTTATTTTGTTATTTTATAATATATATACATATATAATAAAGTCACGCTTCCAACATGCACCCGCTTCCTATCTTTTTTTTTGAAAAACTCGATTCCACGCTTCCAAACGTTTCCGCTTCCACATACGTACCCGCTCCCGATTCCATGCAGCTTAGAATCAAACTAACAACAACAACAAAAAAAAAAAAGGTCATCATCAATCTTTCTTTTATCATTGGAATCTGAATCGCTTGCGAGTAACCTACCATTAAATAGAAAGAACCACAAATAAACACACATAACTCACAAGATTACACTAATTCAATAAAATATGCAAAACAAAACAAAACAAAGTAAACACACATACATAACTCATTAATGTATAAGCTTCCGGGTATATCGAGAGAAGCACACTTGCGTGTGTGACGTTACCAAAGAGATATGAAGATCTGATGGTGGTTTTGTTATGATACTACACTCGTCAGAAAAGACAATGATCGGTAGTATCCTTAATCCAAGTAGATAAGAGTGATAGGCATGAGTGTGTGCTGGATATCATTGGCAAATGTATTTTGCGTTCTTATTCTAGTGGATTGATTCTATACTAGTTCCCGGGAATGTAGGTTGTTAACCGAACCCCGTTAACAAATCTCTGTGTCTCATTTACTTTATGTACATGTCAATATGTAACACACTCTCGTCATACAAACGAATAGATCTAGCACACATATATATAGTAATTTCAAATAGATTTTAAGAAACTTTATGCAGGCCCGGCCCATTGGGTAAGCAACCCAAGCCATGGCTTAGGGCATCCACATCTAGGGGGCATATTTTTTGAAATTTGTTTTTATGGCCTTTCATGTAAAAAAACAAATTTTTAAGACCTTTCATGTAAAAAAAATAAATTTATAGGTGTTTTTATAAATTAAATTTTTGTTGGGCTTTTTTCACAATATTTAGTGGATTTTAAGTCTATTAAGTTAATAAAATGTTAAAAAATAATTTGATTAATAAAATTTTGTCATACTCATTAATAAGATTTTTTTTTTTTTTTTTTTCAAATTAATTAATAAGATTTTGGTTTAGGAAATTCATAATTGTTTTAATCATTAATTAATAATATTTTATTTTTTCCTTTTTACAAACTGTAAATTCAGAATTGTTTTATAAAATTTTATTATGACTTTTGTTTATATTACTACTCCAAACTGTAAAGTATTATTTAAGACTTTGCATAAATTATGAAGCATAATTTTGTTTTATATGCCTAGGGCATTAATCCGGCCCTGACTTTATGAGTTTCTAACTTTGATCATGCNGTTTCTACCTTTGATCATGCTTTTACTGATTCAAAGAGAGTGAGTTTCTTTAGTGCTTTGGTCTAGAGAGAAAGATGTTTCCTGAGTTAAGAACATTTATAAACCGAATTTGTACCGACCTGACCAAAATTCAAAGCCAAACCAAATTTATTTCAATTTTTACGGTTTATATAATAACAAAAAACCGAATAAACAATCCCTAAGCCCACAGATTTTGCTAAACCGAATATATGAAACCTAAATTCTTTCTTCCTTCGATTTCCCGCTCAACCTAATTGATCTGATCGGAATTTTTCAAGAGAGAGAGAGAGAATCTTCAGTAGATTGATCTAATGGCGTCGAATATATTCGGAAGCTAAGTGGGAGGATCGGCGGATTACGAAACATTGTTTTTCGACATCGGACGTTGAGCTATTGAAGAGAGCGTGGCGTAATGAGAAGGCTGCGCCAGAGATTCTTCATGAGTACGAAGTAGCTCTTGTCGAAAGAGCCAAAGAGCAGATTGAATTAGTGGTAAACTCTCTTAAACCCTAACTTTTTTTTTTTATCTCACCATATACTACTGACTTTATAATTAAACTATTTGCTGGAAGGAAAAAAAGAATGAAGAAGCAACAGAAAGCCCAAAATTATTATATTGGAGGGCCATTATAATATTATAATTTAGCGAAAGGAATAAGCCCACTCCACTAGTAGCCTTCATGTTCTGTGGACCCTTAACAGAAAAAAAGAGTCAAAACCCTAAATTCAACGGCGATTTGGTCTCCATGTCGTCCCTAGAGAAGAAGACGAAGAAACAATCGTCGGAATCGACCCCAATTTTATCACTTCCAGATGATTTGCTAATTGCTACTGAGTTGCATCGCACGAGTCTCTAGATTGTACTATCCAACTCTCTCCTTAGTCTCCAAGAGCTTTCGATCTCTCGTTGCTTCACCGGAGCTTTACAAGACTCGGTCTTTCTTAAACCACACAGAGAGTTGTTTCTATGTGTGCTTAGAGTTCCCTGATGAACCCAACCAACGATGGTTCACTCTCTACCGAAAACCTAACCAAACCCTAACCAACAACAAGAAGCGTGGTTATGTTTTGGTTCCAGTCTCAGTTCCCAATTCACCTACTGTGCATCGCGATGGTCTCGTGGCGGTTGGTTCTAATATCTACGCCATTGGCGGATCCAACAGCAATGGCTTCTCGTCTAGTGTCTCAATTTTAGACTGCAAGTCTCATAAGTGGTACGAGGCTCCAAGGATGCGGATTGAGCGGAATTACGCAACCGCTAATGTTGTTGATGGGAGGATATATGTAGCAGGAGGTTTCCAAGACTTCAATGACTCCAATTGGATGGAGGTTTTCGATACAAAGACTCAAACTTGGGAGCTTGTGGCGAGTCCTCTCGCGGAGAGATGTGGAAGTCGTATATACCAGAATACAGTGATTGAAGGAAAAATCTACTTGTATGGG
The DNA here is from genome assembly GCA_900406355.1 of Erysimum pusillum. Taxonomy (NCBI): domain Eukaryota; kingdom Viridiplantae; phylum Streptophyta; class Magnoliopsida; order Brassicales; family Brassicaceae; genus Erysimum; species Erysimum pusillum. The sequence goes on along the minus strand of OVBW01000425.1, from coordinate 5,502 downwards.
TATAATGGTGTGGCTTACAAGCCAAAAGAAGATAAATGGATAGGGATTGAAAGGAATCAGGATTTTAATTTTTCTCATTGCGTGGTAAATAACGTAATGTATTGTTCTCATTGGTCACGTGGAATCCGATGGTATGCCTCTGAGGAAAGAAATTGGATTAAATTGAAGGGTCTTGAAGGATTGCCTAAGTTTGGTATGTATAGTACTGTTAAATTAGTGGCCTGTGGTGGTAAGCTTGTTGTTTTGTGGGACACGATTGTGCCTGCTATTAGGTATAAGGAGAATATGATTTGGTGTGCAGAGATTTCGCTTGAAAAGCGCAACATTGAAGAGATTTGGGGGAAGGTTGAATGGGTTGGTGCGAATCTTACAGTCCCTAAATCATATAAATTTGTGAATGCTCTTACTGCTACTGTTTGATGAATGCCATACGAGGTAGACTTGAATGTGGTGAATGTTTTAGTGATTTGTCGATATTATATATCATTTTGTTGGATGATTGTGTCGTATGTGTTTTAGCTGAATGCTATAAACATAATTTTGCTTGTAAATGGTTAGCTTATTTTGTGCGGTTTTAATGTCTATGAAACGTTGTTTCGGTTGAATAGAAAGTTTCAGTACTTTCATGGGACGAAGAAGTAAAACTAGATATACAAAATGCAAAATGCAAATGATTTTTCTTTGTCAAGATTTAAAAGAAGACAAAGTGATCAAACAAAAACTATTTTAACTATTTTCAGTTGTATAGGACAAATCTTATGGTCTTTTGTTGTCTAGAAATCTCTCAACTTATTCAAAGTTCTGATGATGAATGATTTTGTAGTTAGAGCTTAACAAAACTAACAAACTCTTATCTTTTTTCTTTTCCCCACTAACAAACTTTAATCACACATGAACATGGACCAAGTATTACTTAGTACATCAAAACCTTAATGCTAACTGTTTTATTTATATAAAACTTTGTAACCAAAAGAAACATTAGTGCCCGATCCAAGAAGTACATCAAAACCTTAATGCTAACTGTTTTATTCATATAAAACTTTGTAAGCAAAAGAAACATTAGTGCCCAATCTAAGAAGAAAACCAAGAGTGACATTATTTAGTTTGTTTGTGTTAAGGATATAAAGTTAGTAGCGAGAAAAGAAAGCGAAATCAGCAAGAAATACAAAATTATTCTTATTTTCAAAAACTAAGCTAGAACAACAACAAAAAGTTCAAAAAGTTCAAAATTATTATCTTGAGGCCCATTATTAGTTTGATCTTACAACAATGTTGGGTTGATTTTGATCGGTGCAATGTCAAAGATGCAATCTTTTTACGTGGCTAGAACGAACGATTCAACGAAGAAAGAAAAATTTTGTTGTTTCTTTATGGAAAAAAAAAAGATTTCTAGTGATTTGCTTAAGAATGTAAAATTAAATTGGCTCTTGTAGTGATTCAACGATTAATTTGCATAAAATTTTGAGTTTTTTTTTTTTTTTTTTTTAAAAATTAGTTGTCGTTTTAAGGTAATAAGGTAACTTATGCCAATAACTACCTAAATTACCCTCATTTTATTAAACACAAATTATTTGTAAATAATTACTTGTTATTTTTATGAGGTTAATATAGTCATTGTATACATTTTCTTAATTTGTCCGAATACAGTTAAAATGACAACTTTTCAAAAAACAGAGGGAGTATAAGTTATCTGTAAAAATTTTTGGGGTACCGTAGGGGTAAGTTATACTGTAATTAAGAAAACTAAAGATTATATAAATTAAAGGGTTGTTTTAGTTTGGATATTTTTAAATATGATAGAAATTTGTATTACAAGAAGAAAAAAAAAAAAGATATGAAGTAGATTGTGCATGTGTCTAATTTACTTTAATAACTTTCCAACAATTTAAGTAAAAAATATGTCTACAAAGATTTTATACCAAAAAAAAGAAAAATATACAACATTTTAATATACATAGATTTAGCAAAGTTCTACATTAGAACATTTATATATTTGGTTTGGAATTTGGATCATGCCCTTTATCTTTTATCTTAAATTTGTTTGGATATTGACGTTAAAAATATATATATAGTTTGTCAAAATTATAAAGGTATTGTCTTTGACGATTCGTATCAATCTTAGAACAAGGTTTGTTGTTGCTTATACAGAGAAACAAAATAAATATTGAAGTTACTCAGTTGTGTATTTGGTTACAAGTCCAATATAAATTTACGTGTCTTTGGGGATTCACATAGTACATTATTTTATTAAACTCTTATCCCATTGAAACAAAGGAATAGGAAAATGAATCACTTCACAGAGGATCTATGGTCAATGATACTAGCACGATTACCACTAAAGAGCATCACAACTTCAAAAGTGGTTTGCAAGCAGTGGAAATCGATCATCGAAGCTCCATACTTTGGTAACCTTTTCATGTCTCAGTACCAAAACTTGCATTCTTCTTTATGGTCGCTCCTTGTTTGGGATGATACGAAAAGCTTCGTCACAGCTCACTATGGATGTGAACCATCTATGGGGACTTACCTCTTGTCTTTCCTAATTGACAAATTTAAGCCTCAGAGAGACAAATACCAATACCAAGTTTGGGATTACACCGATATATGTTGGGTTGATTTTGATCAGTAAAAATAAGAAATCTCTCTATGTGGCTAATCTTGTTTCACAGGAATGCATCCCTTCTCATGATCATTTCGAAAATTATGTCTGGCCTTTAGGAATCGTCACACGAACTGAGAACGGTGACGTTTTGGGTTACAAAGTTGTTTTGTATGACTTTGGTGGGTCAGGATATAATCTATTAATTAAGTTTGTTGATATATTCATCTGATCAGACCGGCTTATGGAGTCTCAACGTTAGCCATTTGCCTTTCCCTTTATCCTATCGGTATTTTTCCTGTTCCGTTAGCTTGAAGGGAAGTCTTTACTGGCTCAACCGCAATAGTGACAATGAAGAACTTGTTATATTTCAAGATTTCTACGCTATTGGGACGCAGTCTAATCGATGTCATGTTACGTTTTTTCCTGATTTAGAAAAACGTCCCAATTATTCAAAAGAGCATGTACAATATCTCAAGGATTTCTCATGTATATGAACATAGTCTCTATAACCAAAGATGATGGAAGTCTAGAGGATAAGTTAAGTGTATGGAAGCTAAAGAACGAGGAATGGCAACTAGTATCTAACATCTCCCCGGATTTTATTAATCCCGGTTTCGATTATATTCCTATGACAATCAACTCTTTTGATGCAAACATAGTCTACTGTTGGAGCAAGAAGCAACAAAGTTTGCTATCTATTGACTTATGCAATGGGAAATATGTGTTCCACAATGAGTTGGAACATAGCAACGAAGGTTGTGGTCGGAGTTCTTTTGAGTGTCCGAGAGCTACGGAATGCATAAAAAATTTTCATTTCCCCTCGTTTGTTCTACCAAAATGGTCATATCGCATAAGTATTTAAACATAATATTTGCAAAACTTCACTTGTTTATTATTTTTCTTTTTATTATCGTTATTTATATATGCATGAGGAATAAGATGGTGCTTTGTTTACTTTTAAGTGTTTTGGTTGGTCTAAATAAGAAGAATAAACATTGTTATAATGGCATTTTGCCAGTTTGTACACTTTGATTTATGTTCGAAAGATTTAAAAGTTAGTTTATTTGGTCTAAAATGCATCAGAAACACCGTTTTGGTTTATTCTACGCTTTAACTAAGTTTATTGGAAGAAGTACAACAAAATTTATACTTGAAGTGTTTGGTTCTTCACTAATCAAACAAATGAGATGTATTAACAATTCAATTAAAAAGAATGAGTTTGTTGTTATGTATTAGAAAAAGACGAAATACAAAAAGTGGTGGTATAGTGGTTTCAACTTGAGGAAGAGTTGCACTGTTGGTTTAGGCCTGATATCGATTCCCTCAAGCTGCTTTAGGTTTATTAGAAAACCTGGTGAATATGCTACTCGACGGGTACATTCACCCTGAAAAGATTAGTCAGGTGGTAAAAGTCCGGATCACCTTGATGAATATGCTGTTTTGACTGCATAAGAGAAGTCACATGGGCATTGTTTCAAAGAGAAGCCCATGATTGAAGATCTTAGGGTTTTTGCCATTGAGAAGAATATAAATAGACGCAGCTGCAAAAGAGAAAGGTTGCGCGTCTAGGGTATATCGAGAGAAGCACACTTGCGTGTGTGATGTTACCGAAGAGATATGAAGATGTGTTGGTGGTTTTGTTGTGATACTACACTCGTCAGAAAAGACAATGAGTGCATGGTACGTAGTATCCTTAATCCAAGTAAATAAGAGTGACATGCATAAGTGTGTGCTGGATATCATTGGCAAATGTATTTTGCGTTCTTATTCTAGTGGATTGATTCTATACTAGTTCCCGGGGATGTAGGTTGTTAACCGAACCTCAACCTCGTTAACAAATCTCTGTCTCATTTACTTTATGCACATGTCAATACATAGCACACTCTCTCATCATACAAACGAATAGATCTAAGCACACATATAGTAATTTCAAATAGATTTTAAGAAACTTTATGAGTTTCTACCTTTGATCATGCTTTTACTGATTCAAAGAGAGTGAGTTTCTTTAGTGCTTTGGTCTAGAGAGAGAAAGATGTTTCCTGAGTTAAGAACATTTATAAAACCGAATTTGTACTGACCGGACCGAAATTCAAAGCCAAACCAAATTTATTTCAATTTTTACGGCTCTTCAGTAGATCGATCTAATGGCGTCGAATTCGGAAGTGGGAAGATCGGCGGATTACGAAACATTGATTTCGACATCGGACGTTGAGCTATTGGAGAGAGCGTAGCGTAATGAGAAAGCTGCGCCGGAGATTCTTCAGTACGAAAGAGCCAAAAGAGCAGATTGAATTGGTGGTAAAATCTCTTAAACCCTAATTTTTTTTTATCTCACTATATACCTATATTTATGTAATAATTTGTTTCAAATGTTTTGTATACTACTGACTTTGTAATTTCGATTTTGATATTAATTAAACTATTTTGGAGGTCCATTATAATATTATAATTTAGCGAAAGGAATAAGCCCACTATTAAAATTAGCTTATATATGTGGAAGGTTCTCACGTCCTTAAAAGAAAAAAATGTTACAGGAAAACAGTGGTGACATGGCAAGAGAGCTCATATTTTCCTTTTTTTTTCTTCTTCTTTTACTATAAAAGCCAATGTTTAGCCTTCGTCATTCATGAACAATTTCTAGGGTTTTTATTCTCTTCTCTCAACTCTCTGTGAAACTTGGGTTCGATATCTCTATTTTGTTAGAGCTGTTTCTTCTTTTAAGCTCTCTCGATTGAGATCCGAATTGGCGTTTTACGGACGTTGGTTTGGCTGTTTCTTATTTAAACAATACACGGTTTATCCTTAAAAAAAATCCAAGTCAAATCCCTAAATTCAACGGCGATTTGGTATCCATGTCGTCCCTAGAGAAGAAGACGAAGAAACGATCGTCGGAATCGACT
>OVBW01000424.1:1995-14106 GCA_900406355.1 Erysimum pusillum | reverse complement strand
TTTTTTTTTTTTTTTTTTTTTTTTTTTTTTTGGTCACACACTATTTTTAATATCATTTTTAATCAATCCTCGAAGGAAAAAAAAAGACCAAAGTATTTATCAANAAAATTATATTATATCTAAATCATAATGGAATTTGAATTTATAAATTACATTGTCCGGAAAATTCTAATTTCTAAACTAACAAACAGAAACTTACTAATATTTCAAACGCCTTCTCAACACACTATTTTTAATATCATTTTTAATCAATCCTCGAGAGAGAAAAAAAAAAGACCAAAGTATTTATCAAAAAAAAAGACAAAAGCCTTTGAATTATAGTTACGAACAAAGTGGCTATCTAATATTTGAGGCAAAAAGTAAAAAGTTAACAAAACATGAAACAAAGTCACACACGTACCAGGAGATACTCCTGGTGTTGTAGATGCACCTGGTGTCATAGCGCCTGGAATAATACCTGCAAGAAAAATCTCACTTCAAAACCCTAAAAGTATGACGCAAAAAAAGAAAAATACAAAAGCTTAGTATTGAGACAAAAATAAAGATAAATTTAGAAAATGACCGCAATGAGGAGGAGCAATGGAGAGTTTGCAATCCTTAGGTGTGGCAAGAGCTCTTGTGCTATTCAATTCAACTCCCATTTGGCCAGCACTCACCAAGCCGTCACAAATGCATTTTGGGTTATATTGTAAAACAGTTTCTATTCCATCACAACACGCTTTCGCTGGCTTAGTCTCGTTTGATCCGAGGGTAAGGTACGTGAGACAATCCATCATACTAAAGATTACTGACGAACAATCAGAGTTTGATGGTCCTGGTGCCGGAGAACCAACTGAAGGTTGTGGGGGAGACGTTGCATGGTGTCCTTTGCCACGTCCATGGATTGGTGTAACGAGTGATGATGATGATAGTGATAGTAATACGATAGAAAGAAGAAGAGATTGCTTCATTATTGTTTATTGGTTTCTTTGAAGAGCGTAAGAGTTTATTGGTTTCTTATTGTTTCGCTTTATTGTTTTGTTGAAATAATAGAGGAAAGGTGTTTCTATATATACAGAAGTGTGAAGCTCGGAAAAGGAAAAAAAAAAGATAAGATTTGTTTTGTTTGTTTGTCTGTAGTCCTATTCTTGTTCCTATATTTATTGGATTTAGAGATTTTTGTTGAATGAGTGATTAGTTTGTTATGATCGATTATCTGACTTTTTTTTTTTTCCAGCATTATTAGATTATCTATAATTATAATAATTTCTAGCTGTTAAGGTAATCGGGTTAATAAAATATTTTAAAAAACAATAAAAAAATTTAAATAAATAAATTGGCTTGTCNGTTGAATGAGTGATTAGTTTGTTATGATCGATTATCTGACTTTTTTTTTTTTACAGCATTATTAGATTATCTATAATTATAATAATTTCTAGCTGTTAAGGTAATCGGGTTAATAAATTATTTTAAAAAACAATAAAAAAATTTAAATAAATAAATTGGCTTGTCATACTAATTTGAATTTTGAAATATATTGGAAAATGCAGGATTATCGTTGAAGTAGGTGCCTTTTTATAAGCAAATAATGCGTTTATTCATTTTTTAAACAAATTTTAAATAGATTGTGTATGTTTACTTATCAACCTTTTTTTCATAATGAGTATACTGAAAAATAACTTGAGGAATCGACAGAATCAAAGAGTCTCTAGACTCTCTACTTAGATTCTCAAATGAGAACCGTTCTTTATTCACTTTCATATTTTTTGATTTTTTTCCAACTTTTAGTTGTTTAGATACCTTTTAAAANAATGAGTATACTGAAAAATAACTTGAGGAATCGACAGAATCAAAGAGTCTCTAGACTCTCTACTTAGATTCTCAAATGAGAACCGTTCTTTATTCACTTTCATATTTTTTGATTTTTTTCCAACTTTTAGTTGTTTAGATACCTTTTAAAAGGTTTTCACCAAAAAAAGGATACCTTTTAAAAAGTTACCGAGAGAAGTGTTTCTAATTACCTCCGATAAAAATGATATTTTAGAAAAGTGACACATCAAAATGTAAACATACTCTATTTTATAATCTCAACATCAATTGAAATTAAAAATATTAATTTATTTTTAAAAGTCTAATAACGTTACTATGTTAACGCACAAAGTAATTCTCGCTATATATCAAATAGAAATATAATTGATTATCGATTAAACCAATACAAGTTCCTATGAAAAGAAAATAACATATATATGTTGTGGATACAAGTTTCGACACTCGAATATATTAAACAAAATTATAAAGGGAATAAGAAAAGGAAAAGGAAATTGTTATGAAAACGGGAAGTATATTGTTTTTTCTCTTAGGATTGGATCCCTTGTTACATATCTTTGCTACTATATATACACAAATAATGTTAACATTATTAGTATAGCGTCTTGATTTGAATCTTTCTCGGGTTTTTTATAGATCTTTCTTTACTTCGCAACCTGCTCCGATTAATTAGACAAAGCCGAAATGTAAACAATAGAAGAAACTATAACGGCAACAAGTGTAAGAGCAGGGACTGAGAGGATGTTTGTGCCCGAAGTTGAGGCAGAAGGTGCAGTCAGTGATGGTGTGTCAGCCGCAGATGGCGAAATTGCAGCCGATGGAGAAACTGCAGATGGTGAAGTCTTAGGTGTTCCAGCCGATGGAGAAACTGCATCCATATTATCATTTTTACATTATTATCTTTGAACATACAAAAGCATACATTAACAAAAAAACTGAACACAGACCTATGGTTTTTTACGAAAATTAAATCTAGTTTAAATACAAATGCAATGCTGAGTATCAATTAAAAAGTGATAGTATATCGAAATTCTAATGAAGTATGAATTTTTTTAATTAAATTGTCCGTAAAAATCTAATATCTAAACTTACAAACCGAATCTTACTAATATGTCAATCGCCTTCTCAGTCAACAATATGAAAAATAAAAAACATGCAACAACTTTAGTTTTAGTTGTGAATATAATGCGTTTTTGATTGATGGAAAACACTACATATATAATAAAATATAACAAAACGAAGGCTATGTAGTTAATTATATTACATGAAAGCTTATCAATGGATTAGTTAATGCAAATACAATGCCTATGAAAATATATTTCATATTTCACTGATGATCATCATTAGATTTACCAGCAAACATAAAGTAATATACAAACTAAAAAATGTAAGATAGCACACTATTTTTAATATCATTTTTAATCAATCCTCAAGGTGAAGAAACACCAAAGCCTTTAAATTTTAATTAGGAACATAATCGGCTATCTAATTGAGGCAAAAGGTAAAAATTAACAAAACATGAAAAATAAGTCCACACACGTACCAGGAGATGCACCTGGTGTCATAGAGCTTGACGTTATTATACCTGCAACAAAAATATCACTTCAAACNCTAATTGAGGCAAAAGGTAAAAATTAACAAAACATGAAAAATAAGTCCACACGTACCAGGAGATGCACCTGGTGTCATAGAGCTTGACGTTATTATACCTGCAACAAAAATATCACTTCAAAACCCTTAAAAAGGCTTAGTATTGAGATCCAAAATAAAAATAAATTTAGAAAATGACCGCAATGAGGAGGAGCAATAGAGAGTTTGCAATCCTTAGGTGTGGCAAGAGCTCTTGTGCTATTCAATTCAACTCCCATTTGGCCGGCACTCACCAAACCGTCACAAATGCATATTGGGTTATATTGTAAAACAGTTTCTATTCCACCACAACACGCTTTCGCTGGCTTAGTCTCGTTTGATCCAACAGTAAGGTACGAGAGACAATCCATCATGCTAAAGATTACTGACGAACAATCAGAGTTTGATGGTCCTGGTGCCGGAGAACCAACAGAAGATTGTGGGGGAGACGTTGCATGGTGTCCTTTGCCACGTCCATGGATTGGTGTAACGAGTGATGATGATGATAGTAATAGTAATACGATAGAAAGAAGAAGAGATTGCTTCATTATTGCTAGATTTTTTTTTGTTCTTTTGAAGGGCGTAAGAGTTTATTGGTTTCNGATTGTGGGGGAGACGTTGCATGGTGTCCTTTGCCACGTCCATGGATTGGTGTAACGAGTGATGATGATGATAGTAATAGTAATACGATAGAAAGAAGAAGAGATTGCTTCATTATTGCTAGATTTTTTTTTTTCTTTTTAAGGGCGTAAGAGTTTATTGGTTTATTTTTGTTCGTTTTACTGTTTTGTTGAAATTATGGAAGAAATGGGTTTATATATAGAAGCCTAAAGTTTGGAAAAGAAAAGATAAGAATTTTGTGTTTGTTTTTCTTCTGTTTTGTATGATTGGTTAGTTGACTATCTATTTTTCCTGTTTTACAGCATTATTTGATTATCTGTAATTCTAAGAATTTCTGTTAGGATAATGATCAGATTTAGTAAAATACGTAAAAAAACAACATACTAATTTTTAAAGTGTATTTAAAGTGTCTTACGACCAGATTTTTTCAGCACACCATTTTACTTTAAGCATCTCACAGTCAGATTTTTTAACAGTGAACGTCTTGTCACTATTGTATATCAAGCCCATTGCTACCATATTTTTGTTGCAAGCGTCTTGTTAACAATTTTGTTAGTGTGCATAGAACGCATCACTAACAACTTTTCGCAGCAAGCATCTCGTTCACATATTTATGTATCAGAACGCCTCATACCAGATTTTTATAGGAAAAGTCTCGTTTAAAACTTTATGCAACGAGCAACTTAGTAACAACTTATTAAAAAGTTGTTAGTCAACTTTAATTAAGAAGTTGAAAAACTTGAATGAGCATTTATTGTTTGCCAATAGTTGAAATGAATAAATTGGCAAAATAATTCAACACATTCAACAAAAATATTGGAAAAATGAATAAATTATAAAAGAAAAATATTCAACCCATTGATCTATTATTTTGCAGAAGAAAAAAATAAACAACATTCAACTTTTTTTTGNTCACTAACAACTTTTCGCAGCAAGCATCTCGTTCACATATTTATGTATCAGACGCCTCATACCAGATTTTTATAGCAAAAGTCTCATTTAAAACTTTATGCAACGAGCAACTTAGTAACAACTTATTAAGAAGTTGTTAGTCAACTTTAATTAAGAAGTTGAAAAACTTGAATGAGCATTTATTGTTTGCCGATAGTTGAAATGAATAAATTGGCAAAATAATTCAACACATTCAACAAAAATATTGGAAAAATGAATAAATTATAAAAGAAAAATATTTTGCAGAAGAAAAAATTAAACAACATTCAACTTTTTTTTATTTCAACTCAATATTTGATTATTTTCCCAATCTTTCATCTACACAACAAAAATTATGTGAGGCTCACAATATAAAAACAAAAAACTACATATGTAACATAAACAACTTTACTTATTGGATACTCCTCGATCAAAATAAAAGTTGAATCATTCGGTCTATAAAACTGAAAATTTTATTATAGTTTAGTGGTATTTTTGTTTACTTATTGGATACTCCTCGATCAAAATTTAGTGTTTGAAATTTAGAGTTTAGAATTTAAAAATTGAAAATTTAATTATAGTTTAGTGGTATTTTTGTCCTAAAAACAAAAACATGGTATTTTAAAGAATTGCCCTATATTTTATACCTAGTCGTAAATTATATCGTNGTGCATTACTAATTATATGTGTCTATGTCGTAAATTATATCGTAAATTATACATGTTCATTATAGGTTTAAGTTCATTAACAAATTTTTAATGAACACATATATTTTATATGGAACTAGTTTAGTCTTTATTACATTAAAATTGATATATTATTTAGTTTTTGTTAATTTATAATGATTTATAATTTAACTAAGTGAGTATTTTAAATTTTTTAAAAATTAATATAATAAAAATTAAATTAGTTAAATTAGTATAATGTATTANATTGGATACTCCTCGATCAAAATAAAAGTTGAATCATTCGGTCTATAAAACTAATTATAGCATTACCACTTTTTCAATAAAGCCATCACCTTAATGACTAATCCACTACTTTGCGAATCACATTAAACCACGTCATCAACATCCCCAAAACTACATTTTACACTTTACACTTTACATCAGTAACGGTTTCTCTACTTCGGCGCGTACGAGAACAAACAAACCTTCACGCGCTTCAATCATTTTGTTTGTTTTCACGTTTAAACGACACTTAAGTACTCTCTGGCCACTTCCCATTCACACACTCATTACTCTGTCTCCGTCCTCTCTAAAAATCCTAATCCTCTGTGAAACTTTTCCAGTTAAAATCTGCAATGTCTAAAGCGGTTTTATTGGNTGTAGTTCGCTAGACATTAAAATAGTCTGCATGTGTGGTGATGTGTTGCCGTATAGTTCGTGTAGCTGACAATCATTTTTCCAAACTAATTATAGCATTACCACTTTTTCAATAAAGCCACCACCTTAATGACTAATCCACTACTTTGCGAATCACATTAAACCACGTCATCAACATCCCCAAAACTACATTTTACACTTTACACTTTACATCAGTAACGGTTTCTCTACTTCGGCGCGTACGAGAACAAACAAACCTTCACGCGCTTCAATCATTTTGTTTGTTTTCACGTTTAAACGACACTTAAGTACTCACTGGCCACTTCCCATTCACACACTCATTACTCTGTCTCCGTCCTCTCTTTTAAAAAACCTAATCCTCTGTGAAACTTTTCCAGTTAAAATCTGCAATGTCTAAAGCGGTTTTATTGGTGGTTCTCTGTTTTTTACCGGTTCTAGCCATCGCGGCTCGACCGAACAAGAACCCGTTTGTCGTGCGTGGCCGTGTCTATTGTGACACTTGCCTCGCTGGTTTTGAAACATCAGCCTCTACTTATATCCCTGGTACGTTTACTTAACATTCAAGATCTAGTTTCTTCTTGATTTCGCGGTATCGAATCGGATTGAGAATTTAGTTTGTGGATCTTGATTGGTTTATGTTTTTGTCAATTATGTGTTTCAGATCGTTGTTATGCACTGTGGATCAGTTTTGAACTTATGGATCTGTGTTAGAGTTTTGAATATCTTTATTCTTGAGAATCTGATCTGTTTTCGGGTTTCGTTGTATCGAAGATTTGAGATCTTTAAGATGATTAGGCTTATTTTGTTATGTTGCTATGAATATATATAGGTGCGGTGGTTAGATTGGAATGTAAAGACAGGAGAACAATGGAGTTAACGTATAGCCACGAGGCGAGAACTGATTCGACAGGATCATACAAGATCTTGGTTAACGAGGATCACGATGATCAGTTCTGTGATGCAATGCTGGTTCGTAGCTCTCAGTTACGCTGCTCCAATGTGTCCCCTGGCCATGACCGTGCGCGTGTGACTCTCACTCGTTTTAACGGTATAGCTTCTGATGAGCGTTTCGCTAACAACATGGCATTTTTGAGGGATGCAGCAATGCCAGGTTGTGCGGATATCATGAAGCAATACCAAGAAACCGAAGACTAGTTTCCGCGTTTTGTTCAGGTTCAGTATGTTGTATCAGGGTTTACTGCGACCTGTGGTATTAAAATGTAATTGCAGCTTGTGTTTTGTGCATTTTAGTGCACTTCTCTGTTATGGTTTTATTACTAATCGAAAAAAAATACATATCGTGTCTCATCGCGGTGGAGAATAGGATAAGAAAACATACAAGCATTGCAGCTAGAATCTCATAAGTGCAAATTAGATTTGTTTCATGTGTGCTTGAACTTACAAACATTCGATACTCATTCACGGGATAGATCCGTTTATTTTAAGTTGATGCTCATCGTCAGAGACATCCAGAGAGCTGGGGTGAGCACTGTTAGAGGCGGCACCATCAGAGACCGATAAGAGGCTGAGTGAGTCTAGAGGAGCGGAAGCAATGCCCTCCAAGGCAGCTAGTCTTTTCTTGTCGTCCTCTTTCATCCTCTCTGAATGCTTGTTTATGTTGAAACCCGAGTCATCGTTTCCACCAAATGCTGATTCCATCTTGTCCATGTCGAAGTTCTCTTCCATTATCTGCTTAGTGTTTGGATCATCCGAGTAAACAAACTTCACTTTGTTCCGTGTCTTCGGCTCTAAGAAGGGCCTTGCAACCTATAAAACAACGGTCACACCCATTACGCTTTAGATCAACATAACCTTAATGAAACTGAGATTCTTACAACTTTTACCTTCCAGAACGGTTCAAAGAACTTTGGAGGATTGTAGAGAACCGCGAAAGCTAATCGCTCAGGGTAGTGTTCTTGTAACACATGAGCGGTTTCTTTCGTAGTTCTTAACGAANAGGCGAGAACTGATTCGACAGGATCATACAAGATCTTGGTTAACGAGGATCATGATGATCAGTTCTGTGATGCAATGCTGGTTCGTAGCTCTCAGTTACGCTGCTCCAATGTGTCCCCTGGCCATGACCGTGCTCGTGTGACTCTCACTCGTTTTAACGGTATTGCTTCAGACGAGCGTTTTGCTAACAATATGGGATTTTTGAGGGATGCAGCAATGCCGGGTTGCGCGGATATCATGAAGCAATACCAAGAAACCGAGGACTAGTTTCAGCGTTTTGTGTTCAGTATGTTGTATCAAGGTTTACTGCGACCTGTGGTATTAAAATGTAATCGCAGCTTGTGTTTCGTGCATTTTATTGCACTTCTCTGTTATGGTTTTATTACTAATCGAAAAAAAATACATATTGAGTCTCATCGCGGTGGAGAATAGGATCCGAAAACATACAATGATTATCTCATAAGGAAGAGCAAATTAGATTTGTTTCATGTGTGCTTGAAGTTACAAACATTCGATACTCATTCACGGTATAGATCCGTTTATCTTAGGATGATGCTCGTCGTCAGAGACATCCTGAGAGCTGGGGTGAGCACTGTTAGAGGCGGCACCATCAGAGACCGATAAGAGGCTGAGTGAGTCTAGAGGAACAGAAGCAATGCCCTCCAAGGCAGCTAGTCTTTTCTTGTCGTCCTCTTTCATCCTCTCTGAATGCTTGGTTATGTTGAAACCCGAGTCATCGTTTCCACCAAATGCTGATTCCATCTTGTCCATGTCGAAGTTCTCCTCCATTATCTGCTTAGTGTTTGCGTCATCAGAGTAAACAAACTTCACTTTGTTCCGTGTCTTCGGCTCTAAGAAGGGCCTTGCCACCTATAAAACAATGGTCACACCCATTACGCTTTAGACCAACATATATAACCTTAATGAAACTGAGATCCTTACAAATTTTACCTTCCAGAACGGTTCAAAGAACTTGGGAGGATTGTAGAGAACGGCGAAAGCTAATCGCTCGGGGTAATGTTCTTGTAAAACATGAGCGGTTTCTTTCGTAGTTCTTAACGATACATTCGCCAAACTGTAGCCGTGGAAGTCTATCATCCACACCATTGTTTCTTCCCCTGGTGGCAAATTTTGAACTGCATTCTCCATACAATACACAAGGTATCGAATTTGGCCTTTCACCGACTTAGAATTCTGAACAACTCAAAAAAAACCGGTGGAAAGAAACTATATGAGATCAAAGCAAACCACAGCCAAAACAAAACTCTCTGCATTGCNCTGGTGGCAAATTTTGAACTGCATTCTCCATACAATACACAAGGTATCGAATCTGGCCTTTCACCGATTTAGAATTCTGAACAACTCAAAAAAACCGGTTGAAACTAAATACGAGATCAAAGTAAACCATATCCAAACAAAACTCTCTGCATTGATGAACAAACCTCAACACTCGGTCGCATAATAAGAACAGGTCGTCCATGTTTATCGACACAACTCGATCTATATATCTTCCCTGTCTCTGCTTCACCAGCTACCTCCTCCTATGAAAACACAACAACATTGGTCCCTACTCAACAAGATCACAACAATGTAAGTTCATAATTCAATATATACCCAACAAATCTCCTCAGGTTTGTATTGAACTCTCCATTTCAAGGTTTCTTTAAGCATCTTAGTAGCTTTCTTCACATGCCAATTCCTCGCTCTTAGATACCTCAAAATCGCATCATCGGAACAAAACCTCGATAATTTCTCCGGTAATGGTCCTAACAACTTCCTCACTTCCTCAACCTAAAAATTACAAAAACACAAAAGTCACACAAATCTGATTTGAACCATAAAACAATGACCAAGTTTGAAGTTACCTTAGCTTGTTCTTCTTCAGTAAGAACAGGTTTAACAAACCCATTAGTCACTGGATTAGTGTTCATAACTTAGGATTTATACTTCTTTAAACCCTACAAAATATAAATTTTTAGAACAAAAACTCAAAAAAATCAACAAATTTAATTTTCAAAAAACCAAAGTCAAATATTACAGAGACAAGACTATTGAAGAAGTCATTAAGAATCTTAATCATTGAGCTAAGACAAATTAGCTGTTGTGTAATGTCGATCTTAATTTTTACAGACAACAATTGTATCTCACGGAACTAAAATCATTTAACAGAAGTCTTTGGTCGGGAGGATCTTTGACTACTACACAAAAAAGTACAGACTCTAAAAATTCAAAGGTAGTCTCCAATTAAATCACAAAACTAGAACATTGAAGAAAGATTCGAAGAATTGAAGAACTGACCTTTTGTCTTTGTGAATCGAAGCAGAGAGAAGCGTCAAGCGTATGAGTTTGAGGTCAAACAAAAAACAATGGTGTTTAGAGAAACGAGGAAATGTGTTCCACTATTTTTTAAATCATACTGTATATAATATTTTGTGATAGAGATCTGATCTGACGGGTAGGTGAACAAAAATGGAATATTCAACTATCTTGATCCTTTTTATTGCCATTTTTCTTTCTTTTTTTGTCAAAATTAAGTAATGAGTTAATAATGGGGTTGAATTGGAGTTTTTTTCCAAAATAAAAAATAAAATTTGTGCTAGTGATAATAATTGTGTTCTTTTTCATTAAGTAATAATATAATACAAANAGGATCTTTGACTACTACACAAAAAAGTACAGACTCTAAAAATTCAAAGGTAATCTCCAATTAAATCACAAAACAAGAACATTGAAGAAAGATTCGAAGAATTAAAGAACTGACCTTTTGTCTTTGTGAATCGAAGCAGAGAGAAGCGTCAAGCGTATGAGTTTGAGGTCAAACAAAAAACAATGGTGTTTATGTATAAAAGCTAGAGAAACGAGGAAATGTGTTCCACTATTTTTTAAATCATACTGTATATAATATAAAAATATAATATTTTGTGATATAGATCTGATCTGACGGGTAGGTGAACAAAAATGGAATATTCAACTATTTTGATCCTTTTTATTACCATTTCTTTTCTTTTTTGTCAAAATTAAGTAATGAGTTAATAATGGGGTTGAATTGGAGTTTTTTTTCCAAAATAAAAAAATAAAATTTGTGCTAGTGATAATAATTGTGTTCTTTTTCATTAAGTGATAATATAAATACAATATTGATACGAAAGCTTTGGCAGATGGAACTAGAAACCAGATTTCATTAAAAGAGATCACATGTGATTTCTAAGTTATGATAATCTTTAATTTACTACTATTAACTAACTTATTAGCTAAATGCATAGGAATGTCAATCAGGTTAAGTTAGCCAAATCCAACCCAAAACCTACTAATCTTGTATAATTTTTGCTTGGTCTAATTTGTCTTCACTNTTTTTTTTTGGATTTGCCATGAGCAAGGCTACAATGTGTTCTGTTTTTTTGATAATTCAATGTGTTCTGTTTTCTTTTTCAGCATGTTCTTTGAAACAATATAAAGTTTAATGACTCATCAATTGTATTTGCCACTCAATTCTGACACACGACAAGGCGATGTAACAAGATCAAAGACGGATAGTTTGGACAAGTCAACGTGACAAGAAGCATTCTCGAGTCTCTCACCTATAGAAACTCCAAAAAAACTATGACTAAGAGGGCCTAGAGATCTAATGACCCGAGGAGGCAAAGCAAGATTAGCCAAACAGAACATACTCAAAAGAGAAGAAGACAAAGATGACATAAACATCCATGAGACATGGCTCAAACGGACCATTCCACATAGATGACAAAAGAGCCCTCTGCTTACGAAAGCAGAGATATGAACTTGCTTATGTTCGTGTAAATGATGCAAAGACTATTGAACAATT
>OVBW01000423.1:0-19335 GCA_900406355.1 Erysimum pusillum | reverse complement strand
TCTGGACGGCGGTCACGGAACACTCCCCAGCTTTGCCTTTTCGACTTGATCATATCAAGATCAAACTGAGACACGAGAACGGCTTCCGATTTATCATCAGCCTCAGCTACAATTTCACCCGTTGGTCCTGTCATATCATAAAAATAAGTATTGGGGAAAGTGTTGGAACAAATGCTTAGAGAGTAAATTTGCATCTAAACTTCAAAATAACTGATCGCATCTGAATAAGTTATAGATTGATACCGGCAATGAAGGAAGTTCCATAGAAAGTGATCTGACTTGGTCCATGCTCAGTTTCGATTACTTCTTTCCCTATGCGATTTGAAGCTACTAGAGGCACCTGAAACCCAAAGTATTGTCCCACTCATAAGCAAACCATTACAGAGAAACTGATTTATTATTGAGACTGGTTAATCGTAACCACTGGAGCACATTTCGGCGAGTTACAGTCAGAAGAAAAAAAGGGAAAAAACTAGATACATGTAAACTATTGCCAATGTCAGTGTAAAATTTAGAGTTTTTATACACATAGCAATCTGATAAGACACTGATGACCATGAAAATTGAAATGTGAAGACCAAATAGCTTACCACATTAGCTCCAGCATGCCCTTGCATGACTCTCCTCCAATGATCACGCGAATCCAGTCCCTGGTCTTGAGGTTCAGAACCAATAGCAGTGGGATAAAACAGTACTTCAGCACCCTGTAGAACCATAGCTCGAGCTGCCTCAGGAAACCACTGATCCCAACATATAGCTGAACAAGACATTGCATCAATACTTCAGTAACAATGAAGTAGTGACAAAGAAAAAGACATATAAGAAACAAAGTTCTGCATAGAACATCTTACCAACTCCAATTTTTGCAAACTTTGTCTGGAAAACCTATTCACACCAACGATTAAAGATATCAATCATGTGAACCAAAATAACATGACAGATAAGAAATATGTTTTCGATATAGGATTCTTCTTGTCAAAACTACCTTAAAGCCAGTGTCTCCAGGATTGAAATAAAATTTCTCTTGATAACCTGAAATTAATAAAAGTAATCAGCAAAAACGTAACAATAACTCGAGCGAGATTATCAACTCCAAACTTGACTCACCTGGTCCATCAGGAATATGTGACTTCCTATAAATTCCCAAGTCAGTTCCATCAGCATCAATGATAGCTATTGAATTGTAATGTGCAGTATTTGCCTCCTCAAAGAAACTAACCGGTATCACTACACCCAATTCCTTTGCCAGCTTCTGCATCCTGTATTAAACGAACTGTCCAACCATTAAAACACTAGAAAGTATATACATCTAGATTCCACTTCACTGTATTTCAAAAACACAGCATCAAGAGAAACCGAAAAAACCAATGTCACCTTGCAATGGTAGGATGGTTCTTGTAAGGCTTAGCTCGCCGAAAAAAGTCCTCTCTTTGCGCTTGACAAAAGTAATATCCTTCAAAAAGTTCCTGTAGTTGAATTCAAGAATATAAGTTCTTGTAGATACCTCCTTTCATTTCGTATGCAGGCAAAATCTTTCAGACTTATCATAGTCCAAACAGTCAAAAGAGAGCAACATAGATCACTAGCTAAGACAAGCGAGAGGACAATCTAAACAAGACAAATCGAAACACCTAAAGAATATTCGCAGCTTCCTGATATTTGATTGTGTCACAGACTCTAATCATCAAGTGACAGTAATAGTGTTAATCAAAACCAATTTTCAAGAGCAAGAGTGACCTGAATAAGAACGATATCAGCTCCTTTAGCGTGAGCTTCTCTGACCAATCTGCATAAACACGTAAACAATTCAATTCTCAGATACAGAAATCGAAATCAAACGGGGCGAAAATCTATATCAGAGCTCGAAATTGAACTCTGATTCCAAGTTACGAAAACAAAATCAAATCAAAAGGTCCATTAATCAACCCTAAATTACTAGAGAAGCATACACAAATGAAAATGAGAGAGATTGATAATCAGAGAGAGAGGAGGACGAACCGTTCAGCGGTGGCGACATTGGTGGAGATATCGTCGGAGCAAGCGAATTGAAGAGATGAAACAATTACTTCTCGTCTTCTTCCTTCGATTTCCATGGTTTCTCTCTGTGTTTTCACAGTGAAGAAAGAATGAACGTAGAGAATCGAATATAAAAGGTAGCTTATGACTTCCTTTGACTGTGTGACTCGCAGAGAGAAAAGGGAAAAAGAAGAGAACATTTCAGAAATCGAATAAAGACAACAAACGCAAACGCAACGCCAAATTCAGTGCGTTAACGCAAACTTTTGGTCGTAGTCCTTTTTTTTTTTCTTTTTTTCTTTTTTTAACCTATTTGACTCTGAATTTTAATTTATAACACTATAATACCCAAAATTTAACAATAACATCATATGCCCCTAAAATACCTAATTGTCCTCTAGTGGTTATGGTGAAGTGGTGGTGGCCGGCGGTGTTGGTGGCCAGTAAAGATGATCGGCGGAGGTGGTGACAACGACTGTGGTGGTCAGCGGCGGTAGTAGTCGGAGATGATGGATAGTGATAGTAGTGGGTGGTGGTTACTATTCTATTTCGAATAGTTATAAAATTGTAATAAATATATAATATCACCTTTTGTTTTCTAAATATTTTCTAAATATTCCAGAAACGCAAACGCCAACGCGAAATTCAGTTCAGAAATGTGTTATTTATGCAAACTTTGGTCTTAGTACAAATAGAAACAGGTTATTTTATAATGTTAATGATTCCTCGTAAATTTCATAACTTGCGGCTTTAGCATTTTTTTTTTCGTTCTTTGCAGTTTTTAAGTCAACCAAACTTTGAAAGGTAGAGAAAATCTACGAATTCGAAGAGAAATTATGATAAGTGTAGTAATACCAATAACTTTTTAGATGTTTTAGCATACTTCTTGTATACAAGTTCACTTCCATAATGGACTATGGAAAAAGAATTTGATACAAGGTGGAGATCGACTCTCTAGATCCTTAATTTCACACTTATCTACCATATGTACAAGGTATTAAGAGTTTAAGACATTATATAAGCGTATAAAACATTCATGAAAAATGTTCATAAAAAAATATTTGAAAAATGACCCAGTTTTGGTGGGTAAATTTGCCTTATGGATCCAACCCATTAAGTCTTGAAAATCCCTTAGGTAAATTTGGATGTGATCACATCCTCCCACCTAATTAGGTGACAAACTGACAACCTCGTTGTCATGTACGTCTTGAACTTGTCTCAAAACTGCTACATATTTCAGTCAGTGTTCTCGTCGGCTAACTTGATATGAAAATGACCCGAGTCCTTCTTCAATCTTCCTATCATAAGACTTAGTCACATTGTGTGAGGCTCGTTGGAAATTTCGTAGCTTTAGTCTTCAACATTTTGGTGGTACTATTATATTTAAGCCTGCTACCGTGGGAAACCAGATGAATCTATGTTCAACAAATTCAGTCGGTAGAAAAAAATTTCACTTAAAAAATTATCTCGACTAAACCTTTGAGTAAACTTTGAAGTGCATGCCTTAATTTTTTTGTAAGATGAGTTTAACTAAAACTAATAAGCCACCCACAAAATACTTGGATGATCCAGTTTTGTCGTCCACGCACTTTTTTATTTCTCTCCAAAGTCCAAAATATCTCCAAACAACTAGAAAGATCAGCATGCATGTTCTTTTCATGAGTTGACCATTTTAAACACCTCGAAAAATGTCTTTCCACATATATATATATATATATATATATATATATATATATAAACTTCAACTAGTAGACTCATTCCACTAGTTTTAGAAAAACTAGGCAACGTCCAACCACTTTGTCCATTAATCTTAATTTGTCCATTAATCTTGCTTGTTAATATATATTCACCCCTTCGTTGCTCTTTTTTTTTTTTTTGGGTGAAAATTTGTGAAAAGACTTAGATTTGTATTAAATATTTTTTAAATCTCAACTCACAAACAACATCTGGTAAATTAAAACAAGAATTCGATAACTCCTGATGTTCCATAAAAGTCACTACGTACATTATTGAAAATCTTAAAATCTTCTCTTGGATGAACCGCCCATCGTATATTATACTAATGAGAAAATCATAAAGAACAAGGATAATCAAGAGGATGTGTTGAAAGTATCCGTTAGATCAAGGACAAAACTCATGTTAAAAGGACCAAAGATGCACTTAATAGGGTATTATTTCATGAGATTTTGGACAAGAAAAACACTCATAAATCCATTCTATGCCTTGAGGACAAGAAAAACATTCATAAATACATTCTAAGACCATCTCCAATGGTTTTCCCTATTTTTACCTCTAAAATAGAGGAACTCTATAATAGAGGTAACTTTTGCTCCAATGGATACCTCTATTTTTTCCTCTAAAAAAGAATATTCTGTAGAGATTCCTTTTTTGTTTTACTATTAATACCTTTTATTTATAAAAGTTGCAAGCTAACCCATTTATTTTAGTATTTGCGAAACTTTTATAAATTTATGATATTATTTATTTTTTTAACATTCATAAATATTATTTAAAGATAATATTATGGTATGCATGAAAAATAAAATATATAATTTATTTATATTTAATAAGATTTTATATAAATTTTATTATGCAAATAATAATTTTAAATTTTAGAATACTTTTTTATACGAAAACATTCAAAATCAACTCAAAATATTATAGTTAGTCAAAATTAACTTTATAATCAATTATCCTATTAATATAAAAATCATCAAAATATTATTTTATTAATATTTTAAAAATTCGTTTTTAATTAAGTTATTTAAATATATATTTTATTTATTTTTATCATAAATATAAAAGAGTTAAAAGTTAAAGGACTATTTTACAAATAAAAAAGTTCAACTCTATTATAGAGGAAAAAATAGAGTTCCTCTATATATAGAGGCAAAAATAGAGATCTCTATTTTAGAGGTGAAAATAGAGGTGGGTTGGAGTAGATTTTACTCTAAAATAGAGTTCAAAAGCAAATATAGAGGTGGGTTGGAGATGCCCTAAGCCTTTTAAGAGGATACTAAATTGTTGCTCAGTTTAAAGTAAACCTAAGCATTCTTAACACTCCATACTATATACATTTGTTTGGAAATA
The DNA here is from genome assembly GCA_900406355.1 of Erysimum pusillum. Classification (NCBI taxonomy): domain Eukaryota; kingdom Viridiplantae; phylum Streptophyta; class Magnoliopsida; order Brassicales; family Brassicaceae; genus Erysimum; species Erysimum pusillum. The sequence continues at coordinate 14,229 of OVBW01000423.1, read as the reverse complement.
TTGTTTTTTTTGGGATTTTCACGTACTAAAAACATTGATTTAGTATTTCATATGTTCTAATCATTTTTAAACAATTTATTTCAGTTCAATATACTTGATACTTCCACTACAAGAAAACAAGGCCATTTTTGACCGGAGTATTGGTCTGAAGTTCGTCGGAAAAGCACTATTCCGTCGAATTTCCAACAACGAAGAATTAGTCGGAAAACCCTGGTCGCAAAAGAGAATTCGTCGAAACCTCGTCGGAAATTTCCTTCCAAAAAAGATAGTCTGAATCTCATCGGAAAGAATCGTCGGAAATTAGTCAGAAACTGTTTCATTATTTTATTATTATTTAGTCAAAAATTAGTCGTAAGTTTCGAAATTTGTCGGAACTAAGTCGAAATGTTATCTATTATTTTACTATTATTTCTTCGGAAACTGGTCAGCAGATTTCATCAGTCGTCGGAAATTAGTCGGAAACTTATTATTTTGTCGGAAATTAGTCGTAAGTTCCGGAATTTGTCGGAAATTAGTCGGAATGTTATCTAATTATTTTATTAATATTTCGTCGGAAATTGGTCGCGAGTTACATTATTTTCCTACCGATTTCCGACCAACTAAAAAAAAAAGTGTAATTGTTTTCGTTATTATTCAATTTTATTTAATATATATTCATTTAATTTATAAATTATTAATTAGATAAAAGACAATATTAATAGATCATAAAGCTGAGTTCATAAAAATATAAAAAGACTTCTAAGAAAATAAAAGTTCATCCGAAAGACAATACAAACCAACAACAAAATTTAACATCTATTATTAGTGGGTGGGTTGGAGGGATTTTGTTGGTTTCTTTGAGAAGGTGGAACGAAACCAGGATGAAGTTCGGCCATGAAATCAGCCCAATAGGCAACATCTTGGAGTTTCAAGTCCATTTCTTTAATCTTTTCCTTTGCATCTGTAAGTTCGGTTTGAGTTTGTCGATATTTTTCCTCGTATGATTGGAAGTTCGAACTCTGGCCCGGCTCTTCGTCAAATGGGATGGATCCGACCCCAAATCTTCGACCCTTTCGGACTTGGACTTCCTGAAAAAATTGAGAAAATATTTAAAAAAAGATATATTAAGAAAACTAAAATTTATAAGTGGTATTATATTGATTGTAAGAATACTAACCGAGCGAAAAATCATGTCTTTTTCAACTTGTGATAGTTGATAATCTGCGGGAGTGTCTTCGAGCTGACTCAATTGCGTGAGCTTTTCCTGTTCCATCTCCCTACACTTCCGAGCAATCGCCTCAGCCTTCTTATCGACAAAAGTTCCGTCTTTCCTTTTATGAGTTTCCTCCATAAAAGTAACCATATCAGGATATTCCCCGTCTCCGGATTACGCTACAAGCATGTAAAACATTTTATTCTTAATAATTTTACAATAGATTTTGCAAACTAACTTTTTATATATCTTCAACTTACCATTTCCTCACGTTTACGAACGTAAGACTTTGCCCCGCATGTGTGTTTCGCCATGCCAAAAGCTCCACGTACGTGGGCTGTTCCGATTTTTAGAATTTGTTTTGCTACGGATTTTATTTTTCTCAACTTCCCAATATGCTATAAGCCCATTCCAAACACTATTCCGCATCCAAGTAGGTTTTTCCTTCCCTTGTTTCCACCTCTTTTTCCATTCGTACGCGTAATCGTCCAACCATTCTGCGCACAATTCTTCAAATTTTTCACGGACCTCGGTCGTTACTCCGGAATCCCAATTAAATTTTTGCTACAAAATTTAATATTAAATTACTATTCTAATTTATTGTAAAGTTTGTAAATAAATCTATAACATATTTAAAGACTTTTAAAAAACTATATACTAATTTAAAAAAAAAAAAAAAACATACCACAAATGCTTTGAACCATCTCTTTCTCGTGTCACCGGAAACTAATGTCCAATTTTCCGACTAATTTCCGACCACCGTAGTCGAAATTTTGTCAGAAATCATCTTATCAACAAGTGGACCACTTTCTCATTTCCGACGAGTTTCGGACAACTTTTCCACCAACATTTTGTCGAAATTGCGTCGGAAATCTTATTGGTCGGAAACTTTCCGACCAATTTCCGACCAACTTAGTCGGAATTTTGTTGGATATCATCTTATCAACAAGTGGACCACATTCCCATTTCCGACGAGTTTCAGACAACTTTTCCAACAATATTTTGTCGAAATTGCGTCAGAAATATAAAGAAAATATTCAGACGAAATTGTGACAGACTGTATGGCGATCTTCCGGCGACAGTGCGTTGGTTGTATAGTTTGGGTTTTTCCGACGATATTTTTCGACGCCACTCTTCCGGTCGGAAATTTTCCGACTAATTTCCGACTAATTTATGCTTTCTCGGAAAGTCGTCGGAAATTGGTCGCAAATTAGTCACAATCTTTCCGACCACTATTTTCGTCGGAAACTGTGGTCGGAAATTGCTATGTTTTCTTGTAGTGTTCTCGGTGACTGACAATATATTATAGTGACATGTGATATAAATATGATCACGTTAAATAATTTTTTTTTAGGTTAAATTAGATTAGACCTGAAATGATCTAAAGTCATTTGTTATTAGATTAAATTCAGTTGGCCTCTTATTTCCTCATTAATACGCTAGTGCGTTTACCATGTTGAGAGTAAACAATCAAAAAGTAAATAAGAAAATATAAACCTTCTCGGGTGAAATCAAGAAAAAAAAGACACAAAAAAGTCAAACTAAAGTAATTAATCATACTAATAACTACTAATATGACCACGTTAAATATATATTTTTAGATTAAATTAGATTAGACCTGAAATTATCTAAAGTCATTTGTTATTAGATGAAATTCAGTTAGTCTCTTGTTTCCTCATTAATACGCTAGTGCGTTTACCTTGTTGAGAATAAACAATCAAAAAGTAAATAAGAAAATATAAACCTTCTCGGGTGAAATCAAAAGAAAAAATAATACACAAAGTCAAACTATCAAAAGCAATTAATCATATGTACTAATAACTACTAAGCTCAGTACAGCTGGAAGATAATACTTAATTTTCTTTTTCTTCAGGACAATTAATGTAATCTATTGCCAAGCTTAAAGTAAAAAAATAAAAAGTTACAAAGAAAAAATGTGATCACGTGGAAGTAATTACGTCAAACCTTAGATCTGTAAGACTGTAACACATATATAGGCATTGTCATTATACCGAAACTTCTCATCATTTGCCAAAGAAACAGATTATTTCTTTGCGATTATTGTTTGACAAGAGATGGACGGCGATGATTTCCAGTCATCACAAGCGAGTGAGAAATGCCCCTCTTATTCCGATTTCAAAGCGAATACTGAGCCAACATGTTGCGAAGCGAACACTGAGCCAACATGTTGCGAAGAGAACACTGAGCCAATATGTTGCGAAGAGAACACTGAGCCAACATGTTGCGAAGAGAACACTGAGCCAGAAGGTTCCAAAGAGAACACCGAGCCAGAAGGTTTCAAAGAGAACACTGATTCAGAAGGTTTCGAAGAGAACATTAAGTCCGAAGGTAATCAACTTCTTTGATTTAGAAAAAAAGAAATATAGTGAGAGAAAGAGGGTTCTTTCTTACTTTTTTTTTGTTGATTCAGTCGGTTTAATCTCGTCTTCGGTCCAAATCCGAAGTATTTGCGAGTTAAACTAAGGATAAAATATTAAATATATAAACCTACATAAACATAACTTAAAATTTTTCATTTTAGCATTGTTTCTTTTCTCTTAAAATTATAATATTTTTAATCATTTTATTGCATAAAAAATTAATTATATTATTTTGTTGAACATGCAATTAAAATGTCTAATGAGTTGTAAACACGCTAATTACTTTACTAGGTGTAAGAGCTTTCAAATGTATCTCGGTGTCATCTTCAAATTCATCAACAAGATCAAGAACAATGATAGTCATACTTTATTATAAACTAGATAAGGACATGCGTATACGGAGAGTTTATACCTAAAAATTTATAATCTGTATAAAAAATAAATCAGATATTTCGTAAAATATTTATAAATTAATTAATTTTATTAATCTTTTTTCAAAATTTTATATTTTAATCCGATGCAATCAATCCTTACGCATCCATCTCCAGAACGTTGACAACAGAATTTGTACCTTATCAAAACATATAGAACCATACAAAAAGGTCACAACTGGATCAAAACATCTATTATCACACAATACTCATATCAAATGTCTCTAAATTCTTGTATCCGCCGTCACAAAAAAAAAAATTCTCGTATCCACAAAAACATTAGTACAACTCAAAATAATCACACCAAAAGTAAAACATATTATACATTAAAAAGAAGTTCACCTCCTTCATCCGATGAAATAAATCATAGGATACCCACCAACGAAACTTTAACAAAATAGTGCAACACCAATTATTGAAACATATAGTGCACGATGCCAATTTCAATCTCTGACATAAGCTTGTAGAGAGATTGAAAGAAGGCCGAGAGTTAGGGTATTTGTTTTATAACACCATTGATTTCTACTACATGTCAGAGATTGAAATTGGTGTTATAAAACAAAATAGCGTGGTATATCTTTAAGATCTCTTACAAGAAATCAATGGTGTTATAAAACAAAATAGCATGGTATAAACATGTAATAGAAATCAATTCTTTTAAACCTGAAACCAGGATGTTACACTTTCATTCACCGGGTTTTGTTTAGAGACCCAATTATAGTGCACGATGAAATCATCGACAGCGCACGATGCAATTCTAATCTGGAGGGAGGTCCCGTTTTTATACCCATCGCAGCCAAGATCCGTGAACTTTATTTTTTTTTATCAATATTCTGATAGGAACTTTCCTTTCTTCAAGTTGATCGACTTAAAACACTGACCTAGCTAGCCATGATTCAATAAAACTAGTCTGTTATTGTGTTCAATTATCTCGAACCCTGAGCGAAAACCTATCTCTGCAGCTTGGATTCGAAGAAATATAGATCTTGGAGATAGCTTTATTATCCGCTTTAGCCTTGCCATTGTGTTTAGTGTCGGAGAACCAAGAGCCAAATGACACATTCTCAACGTCATAAGATCTCTCCATAGTTACTCATACTAAATTCTCCGAATTGACTGTAAAAGTGTTTTTGACACACCATGAGCTCGCATGTGGCATGTGCATGGCTCTATAGCTTCTGTCTCTGATTCTCTATAGATTATCAAATCTCTCTTTCTATCTATGTTGTAAGTTTGTATTCCTTTAAGATTATTGTACCCAATCTTATGGTTGAAGATCTTGCAAACGTTGCTTCCTTTGTATTTGAATGAATGGAATACAAATATGTTTGCACAAAGAAAGATCAAATGTAGCATCGAAAGAATTTTGATATTAACTTTTTGACAAAATGTTTTGTTTTTAGGATGCCTAGAGGCAAAAATATATAGGTAGATAGAGGATCAAAAGTTTTATTAAGATTTTCTTACGATTTTGTAATCTCCTTTAAACTAAAGATTGACTAAAAATTCAATTCTGGAATAACAATAGATCACATAGTATATAATATCAGTGTTAGCACTGAACTTGACGTGTATCTTTTTTCTTCTCGTGCAGGTGTATATATGGATGAAGGGATGTCCAATTTTGAACATTTAACGCTCTGTAAATTCATAAGACATGGAGATTTGCAAGGCGTGAAAGACTACTTAAACCAGCGACCAGACTCAATTAATGCATGGATTGATATCTTTGAGACACCATTGATACAAGCATGTATTTACGGGCATCTGGAGATTGTTAAGGAGCTAGTACAAAGAATGAATCCGGAACAAATGCTGACTCCGAAGACATTAGGGACTCATGATGCAACTCAACGCATCTCGCCTCTGGGGTTTGCAGCTAATTATGGTCATTTTGAGATCGTTGTGGTCTTGTTGAAAAAGAATCCTAACCTGGTTGTGCATGCGGATCCATATGGTGATATACCAGTTGTAAGTGCATCTATTGGGGGATCTATAGAGACAACTCGCTATCTTTATGATAGAACACCATTTCATGTATTGATGGGCGATGACAAATATTCCGCTACTTCTCTTCTTCTCAATGCCATGTGTCTTGGAATGTTCGGTAAGTGGTTTGAGATCACGTACGTAAATAATTTTACATTAAGTATACAAATTCGGCAGAGTTTTTTTGGTAAATTTGTATACTTGATATAAAATTATTAAAATTTGAAATATGAAATGTTAATTATTGTCGTTGCATATTGTAGTCGTTTAATTATATTAAAGTTATGCAACTGGTGTCGATGTGAGCTGCCATATCCGATCCCGGTCAATATTATTTTAAAATACATTGATAGATATGACTATTAACCAGTATTACATAAATGGACATTTTTGGCTTCATGGTGGTTCATTAGATATCGCGTGGGAAGTCTTGGGCCATTCCCCCTCTCTGGCCGTGACCATACAGCCACGTATCGGAACATCTCTACTTGTAAAATTAGCTTCGAAACCTGACTTGTTTGTAAGTGTTAGGCATCTTGGATTTTGGCGACGACTGGTGTACTCTAGTATGTACTCTACATTTACACAGTAGTTGCATCCATCACTTTAACCAAATTACTCTGTCTCACAGTCCTTCTTCTTTAACTGTAGGTATAATAGACTTGGAGCTGCCAACTGATCTTCAGACCACGAGTTCAACCCCATGCCAACGTAAGAATGCAGATCTTATTCTTCGGAATCTTATATATATTCCAAATTGGAAGTTTGTTACTTTGTTTACTATTCGGTCAAGTCAATAAAACATTTTTTTTTTTTTGACAAGTCAATAAAACATTTAATACTGTGTTAACTTTGACAAACAAGGTGAAAAATATTTTTGTGATAAACCAATTGGGAATTTGGTTTTGGACAAAACGTGTAACTTATATGAACTTTTTATTAGGTATAATGTGGATGTTTCTACAACGTCTTCCCAAATGCTTTGGTAAGTTGATCCTTTTCATTTTTCTTTCAAGATGATGAATTTATGGTAGAATCATGTACATGCATGGTGGAATAACATTCTTTTTCAACAAAAAGAATGGTGGAATAACAGAAAAATAAAGAAATTACTAGATGGATGCCATAATTATTAAGTAACAAAATCTTATATATTAATAGAGAAGTACATTTAAGAAAATGTTCAAAATTAATCATTTATTTACTTCAATTGCCACTGAAATTATGTTTAGAATGTATTTAATTGTAATTAAAAAGGATAATTTTGGAATTAAAAATAATTAAAATCAAAATTGAAGTCAAAATAAGTTTAAGGAAATCAATGATTGGGCAATTCTCTAAAATACCATCATTTTAGTTTTTAGGACAAAAATACTACAAAACTAAAATTAATTTTTTAATTTTCAATCTCTAAACACTAAATTCTAAACATTAAACCCCACCTCCTAAATACTATATCCTAAATGTAAAATAATCAACTTAAACCAAGGATTTAAAACTCCACACCATTGTGCAATAATTTGGTATTAGTGGTATTTTTGGAAAGAAAACCAAAATCATGGTATTTTGAGGAATTCCTCTTTCTTACTTATATCCTCTAATTTTCTCAACAAACTTAATTCCCTTAATTATTTCAAAACTTTTATTAAATATTCACCTATAATCTTTGTTTGGTCATATTTTTTAAATATTTGACTCATTACATAGTTCATATAATTAATAAAAATCTAGATTTTGATTCTCATATGTTGTGGTTTGAATATTTTAAAACGGACATATTTTACTCAAATATGATAAATAATCACTTAAGAAAAATGTTAACAAAGATTGCACTAGATCATAAAGATTAGCGGGTTTGGTGAAATCAAATTTTTGTATTATGATATACAAATTAATCATGTTACTATAAAAATTTTGTATTAGGAAATTTTAAAAACGGATATAGTTTACTCAAATATGATAAATAATCACTTAAAAAAAATATTAACCAAAATCACACTGGATCATAAAGATAAGCGAGTTGGTAAATCATGCAAAATAAACAAATTACAATGAAACTTTCAAATCATGCATTTCAAAACTTATAAATTTAACATTTGTTCTGCGGTGTACCGCGGGTTAAAACATAGTTTAACTCAATTATATTCTCATTGAGATTAGATAATTGTCTTCTAATAGAACATATATATTCACCTAATAATTAATCTTGTAGAATGGTAAAACACTGTAGGCTTCCATGGTTTTTCCGTTTTTGTTTGTTTTGGTCAAAATGGAAGTTGGTTACGTTCTATCACACTTATTAAAGAACTTCCCATTATTTACAAGTCCTCATTCTAGGTTTTAAGACTTGAGAGTTTTATAATTAGTCGAATTTTTTAACAAATGGTTTCCCAATTGTTACTTCTAATAAATTAAAAATCGAGTTTTAATTGTAACATTTTTTTTTCTTTTCTTAAACATGTGCTATGTGCGTATTTATTTATTTTGAAAGAGATCTGCTACGTATTTGTAGGAATCCAGCAAATGTATGATCTAAAAGAGAGACATTATAAGGCTCATGACTTTCTATGTAGAGTGTGTAGATTAGTATCAGCCATGGTCAATAAGGACACTGAATGGCATAGCACGGTCTTCTCTTCAGTCTTTAAAGCGGTGAAGATTGGGAACAAAGAATTTTTCATTGAGATAATCAAATGTATCCCTCGTATTCTTCGGATCAATCCAGATCCCTCTGACCGAAACCTCTTTCAGTTGGCCGTTGCATCGAGGAAAGAGAATATATTTAACCTAATCTATGGTTTAGATGTTAGAAGAGGCTTGATGCTTCGACGTTACGACAAACAAGGCAACAACATTCTTCATATCGCCGCTCATCTTTCTCCTCCAGATGAATTGTCTAAAGTTGCCGGAGCTGCTCTTAAGATCCAAAGAGAGCTTCAGTGGTTTAAGGAAATAGAGGGCTTGATGTCAGAAAGGTATATTACTAGAAGAAACAATGATGGCTTGACCCCACGAGAATTATTTGAAAAGTCGCACGAATCTCTACGAAAAGAAGCAGAAGAATGGATGAAATACACTGCCAGTGCTTGTAGTTTCGTTGCCGCTCTAATTGCAACAGTCACTTTTCAAGCTGTCTTCACGACTCCTGGAGGCAATGATGAAACTTCAGGTGACCCTATTCATCTCCAGGATATTCGTTTTACGTTGTTCATCGTCTCCGACACAATCTCCTTCTTCACATCTTGCACCTCCGTCCTCATATTCCTAAGCATTCTCACAGCGAGATACTCTTTTGATGACTTTTGGGTGTCCTTGCCTAGAAAGATGATATTGGGACTAACTATTCTGTTTTTATCAATCGCGGCTATGCTAGTTGCTTTTTCGTCAGCGCTTTTCATGTCGCTTCGTCAAAAGCCAATGCTTGCTATCCCGGTGATGCCACTCGCTTGCCTCCCTGCCGTTCTCTTCCTAATGTTGCAATACCCTCTTCTAAAGGAGATGATTTCTTCCACGTATGGCAAAGGACTCTTCGACCGCGACACCAAACCTTGGTTCTAACTTCCAAAGAACCGCATGATGCTTGTATTAATCGTCTTCATTATGGTTTAGTTTCAATTCCTTGTTATTGTGATATTGCTGATTGTTTTTAATAAGAATATCATTTTGTTATTTAATATACATCAGTTTATGTAGTAGGCAATAAGTTAAACTACAAAGTTCAAATGATATAAAGCTTCTAAGTATTTAATTATTTAATGATACACAAGAAAAAAGAATGAAGGCAGCAAAAAAACTTTATAAAAAGAAGAAAAAAATATTCCATTATCTTGTTGGATTTAGACTAACTAAACTTGGAACATAACTAAAGATCGAGAAACAGCCTACATAAATACGAATGGTCAGTATCATAATATAATTTTCTGCATCCATGCTTATGGTTTTACGATGATCTCGTTCTTACCTTGCTCTTCCGTACTGACTCCTCCAGAAGCTTTAGTTCACCGGATTTTGTTGACGGCTAAAGAACCAGTTGTGGATCTTGGACCGTCAAATGCGCCTTTTTCAGTGAAGTCGTCACTGCGCACGACGTAATGCTAATCTGGAGTGTGTTAAATAATTTAGCTATATTCTGACATTATATAACCAAACCTTCCACCAGTACTAAAAACATTGATTAGCTATATTCTGACATTATTTTCCACTTCTTCCTGTAAGTACTTTCACATTCTGATATCATCCATTGGTTTCAATATGTAGGTGAAATTAGCCAAGACAAAAAAAGCCAATATGCCGAGAGTTTAAGATCGAGTGGTGTGCAATCACAATATGGTAATAATTATAAATCTTCAAACTATCTAAGTCAATCATGAATCCTTATTATTTTATGTATTTACGTTTCCTAAATTTGTATAGAAATCCGTGAGTCATCGAGGCAACAACGAGCAGCCAACCCTCCTACTAATACCCAAAACACAGGTTAGTCGTATGTTTATTTGTTGCACATCCATATATATTCTTACACTTAAATATATATCAATCACAATATGGTAATAATTATCAATCTTCCAACTATCTAAGTCAATCATGAATCTTTATTTTACGTTTCCTAAATTTGTGTAGAAATTGGTGAGTCATCGAGGCCGAAACGACGAGCAGCCAACCCTCCTACTAATACCCAAAACACAGGTTAGTCATATGTTTATTTGTCACATTCATATATACTCGATTTGTGATTTTATGATGTTTAAATCCAACTCAAACTCTACCTCCGCCTCCATCTCTACATTTGCATCCACCTTCATTTCCGCCTCGGCCTCCACCTTCGTTTTTGCCTCCAAATCCACCTCTACCTCAATTATTATTATTATTTTTTTGCTAAATGGACCAAAAGTTTAATTAAGAGTTTTAGTATTATATGTCCATCAAACTAAAGATTGACTAAAAATTCAATTCGTGGAATAACAATAGATCACAAAATAGAAAAATAAAATATTTCTTACCACTTGGTTAACCCAAAAACAAATGGTTTCCGTGTACTAGTCTAATACCAGTGATATATAGCACTGAACTTGACGTGTATCTTTTTCTTCTTTTGCAGATTTAGATATGGATGAAGTGATGCTCCATAGTGAACATTGTACGCTCTCTCAATTCATAAAAGATGAAGATTTGCAAGGCGTGAAAGATTACTTAAACCAGCGAGTACCCACATTTACTTCATGGTTTGATAGATTTGAGGCACAATTGACAAAAGCATGTTTTTACGGAAATTTGGATATTGTCAATGAACTATTACATAGAATGACTCCGGAAGAAACGCTGACTCCGATGACAACTAGTGGTAGAACTCAACGCTTCACGCCTCTGGGGGTTGCAGCTAGTTATGGTTATATTGAGATCGTTGTGGTGTTGTTGGAAAAGAATCCTAACCTGGCTGGGCTTCCGGATCCAAATGGTGATCTACCAGTTGTAAGTGCAGCTCACGGAGGATTTATAGAGACCATTCGATATCTCTATGAGAGAACACCTTTTCATGTATTGATGGATGATGACAGATATTCCGCTACCTATATTCTTCACAAAGCCATGTCTCTTGGAATGTTCGGTAAGTGTTTCTCAACATACGTACCTAAATAATTTTACATCAGGTATACAAATTTGCCAAAACCTCGCATGAATTTGTCGACTATATATATATCTAAAATTAAAAGACAGGTATCAAAGGTGTTTTCCTAGTAATTATATTAATCTATAGTATTTTATTTGATCTAGTTAATACTGGGTTGTATATATATAAGTTTGAAATATGAACTGTTCTTGATCGTTGCATGTTGTAGTCGTTTAATTATACTAAAGTTATGCAAATGTGACGGTGTGAGCTGCCATATCCCGGTCAATACTATTTTTACATACATTATATATGACTATAGTGAACCATTAATGTTACATAAATGGACATTTTTGGTTTCATGATGGTTCATTAGTTATAGCGTGGGACATCTTCAAAAAGGCCCCCTCTCTGGCCGTGACCAAACATCCACGTATCGGAACATCTCTACTTGAGTCATTAGCTTCGAAACCGGACTTGTTTGTAAGCGCTAAGCATCTTGGATTTTGGCGACACCTGGTGTACTCTAGTATGTACTCTACATCGATCTACCCAGTACTGCATCCATCACTATAACCAAATTACTCTAGATCTTGTCTAATAGTCCTTCTTCTTTAATTGTAGGTATAATATACTTGGAGCAGCCAACTGATCTTCAGACCACGAGTGTAACCCCATCCCAACGTAAGAATGCAGATCTTATTCTTCGGATTTTTATATATCCAAATAACAAATAACAAATAACACGGTCTTTGAAGTTTATTTACTATTCGGATTTGTCTGCCAAAACATGGACACTAATTTGTCTGCCAAAATAGTTAAGAATATATTTGGTCAAAAAAGTGAATTGGAGATTTTTTGAAATAATTAAATATTATTTTTAAAGTTTCTTATATATATAAGTTACAATTTATGATTTTTCTTATATAGAAAACTTAGATTAAATTAATACTTACAGCAATAAAAAAACTTATTGACAAAAAAAAAAATAGATCACAGATTTAATAATATTTTTTGTTTTAATAACAATTATCGTTATATGATTTTATTTAACTATTTTTAATGCAATTTTATATTTTTAGAATTTAACAGTTCATCTTCGTTAATTGTAGATGTAATAGACATGGAGCTGCCAACTGATCGTCAGACCACGAGTTTAATCCCATTCCAACGTAAGAATGCAGATCTTATTCTTCGGATTCTTATATATATATCCAATTAACAAATAACATGGTCTTTGAAGTTTGTTTACTATTCGGTCAAGTCAATAATAAATTGGACACTAATTTGTTTACCAAAATAGTTAAGAATATATTTGGTCAAAAAAGTGAATTGGATATTTCAAATAGTTAAATATTATTTTTAAAGATTTTTCTTATATATAGATATCTCTTATTATATAAAGTACAATTTTTGAAGTTAGTAACTCAAGAGATCGCGACACGTGTTTGTTTATCGGTTATAGATTTTGACACGTGTCAAAAATAATATTTGTTTTTAATAAGTTTAAATATCTAAAAAGATAATTATGAGAAAATCTTAAAATTTAAATAAATTTGTAAATCAAAAAAGATAATGTTAAGAAAATTATTAAGAAAATAATTTTAAAAATAATAAAAAGATAATTTTAAGAAAGCTCATAGGGATGAATTTTTTTTACTTCATAAAAAGTGAATTTTAAAAAAAAACTCATTCGATAATTACAGGTATATATATATTTTTTAGAAAAACCTAAAATTTTCACCTCTATTTCATTAAAAGGGAATTTTTTTTTAAAAAAAAAACTATGTCGATAATTACAGGTAAATATATGTTTTAAAGTATATCGTCGAACTAATGAAAAAAAATCTGAAATTTCCACCGCCTCTCAGTTTCCTATTTATATACATTGAAAGGTTTTCATATCAGTTCATATGGATTTATTGCGTTTTATAAGTTTTACTATAATTTTATAGAAATTATAATTATGTTTTTTATTATGGTTGTAAATTTGGAGGATGTGGAATAAACCATATGTATCCATGCATGAAGATTTCAGTGATGTTCAACTGATTGGTCTAGAAGTATCATCGTATGATAATGTAAGTTTTGATCAAAACCTAATTCTTTTGATATTGGTTTATATGTTTCAATAATTGGTGTCGAACTATTTTTAACATTTAGTAGTTGGATACCCTATTATTTATTTTATTGGATGAATATGTGAATTTCTTTCTAATGTATAATATGTTTTACTTTTAATGTGATTTTTTAGGATTATTATATGAAGATTTTGAGATGTTTGATATGACTATTGTGTAATAGTAGAGGTTTTGATCTAAATATGATATTTTCGTATGCATCTACACGTTTTGATAAGTTACAAATTCTTTTGTAAACGTTTAAAAGGTTGATGCATAAAGATTGATTTTACCGAATGAATATATAAAATTTTGAAACATGATTGATAATAAAAACTATATAATTAAAATATATTAAATTAATTAATAAAAAAAGAGAAAAATAAAATTAAGTAATTTATAAATATTTTACATATATAATATCTAATTTTGCTTTTTATACGGGTTATAAAATTTTAGTTATAAACCTGCATATGCAGGTTTATTTTAAACCCGCGTAAACGCGGGG
>OVBW01000422.1:0-15266 GCA_900406355.1 Erysimum pusillum | reverse complement strand
GCTATTTATAATGCCTCACGAGATTTTGAACTACACCGCAGTGATGAGCGTGGTGATCGTCCAAGAGATTTGCCTGATATTCCAGAGCTTAAGAAAGCTACTGACCTGTTTGTGAGAAAAGAAAGTCCATCATGGGATTTCGATGTTAGTACAGCCTCTCTTTAGTTTGAGCTAATATCGAATATTCTTCGGTTGGTTCATTCTTTTATAACATTTCCTTGATCAGGAAGCTCAAGGTCGCTGGAGATGGATGAAGCCTCAACCTGCTAGTAGAAAGGCTGTTGCTGCTTTGGATCCTGAGGAGAGGAAGACCATGAGGAAAGCCAAAAGAGCAAATGGTACTAAGAGGGACAAAGCTCTAAAAGGTACGTGTCGAATACTAAGAAGACCCTAAATTCAAAACTCAAGCTTTCTTAGTGATGTTTCTGAATTGACTGTATCTAACACAATCCATACTACACATTATAAACTGTTTTTTTTTTTGTGGTTTGACAACAGAACTCAGTTGCCAAATCTGTCGGAAAGTGATGAGTTCTCCAGTGACGACGCCTTGCGCGCACAATTTCTGTAAGGCTTGTTTGGAAGCCAAATTTGCTGGTGTAACTCAATTGCGAGAGAGAAGCAAAGGCCGTACACTACGTGCCAAGAAGAACATCAAGACTTGCCCTTGTTGCACTACTGACCTCTCTGACTTTCTTCAGAACCCACAGGTCAAAAACAAAATCACCTCTTCTTCTTACATTCTTGTTTTTTTTACCAATTCGCAATGTAAGAAATTGGCTAACATAAATAAATGCTTGATCAAACAGGTGAACAGAGAAGTGCAGGATATGATAGAGTGGCTGACGAAGAAAGAGGAAGTGCCTAAAGTCGATGCAGAGTCTTCTGGAGGAAACAACACAGAGTCCGAAGAAGAAGAAGAAGAAGAGACTCAGATTGTGTCTGAAGCAGAACCACCAAGTAAGAAGGTGAAACTTGACAACGACTGTGTTGGTGTTGGAAATTAAATAGTAAGCCTTTTTATGCAATGAGGTAAGAGTATAATAAGTTTATGAACTCTCTTTGGTTTTGTTGTAATGTTCGGTACGCAAACAAATGGTGGAACTGGAACGTACTCATTGTGGCTTTTGTTATTTTGGTCTTTATTTTGAACTTATTAGCCATTTCTCTAATCTTTTTCTTTTGGCATTACATATATATTCGACATATGCATATTACTTTAGATCTTAGGTTCGACAAAACCAAAAAGTCATTTAAATGATAATTGAAATTATAATTTAAATTCATTGTGTTAACTTTTTTAATTGAGAATTTGTTAAAATTGTTCAGGTAAATGAGGTTTGATAGGTAGCTTTTAAATTTTACTATCAAAAATTTTCCTCTTTCGTATCATTTTCATCACTTAATGTTTTAGATACCTTATTTTGGCAGAGATGGTCTTATATTTTAAATAGTTAAAGAATGTTGGATATAATTTTAAAGATAAATCATAGCAGAATGTTGGATATAATTTTGTTCTATTGATATAATTTTTTAATCGCCTGTGTTGGATATGACCTAACAGAAAAGACAAAAGAGAGTTGGGTTCTGCTACTTACGAATCTAACATACATTTTACCATCAAAAAAGATGAATTTTTTGTTTTCTAATGGTGCTGCCCAGGATCGAACTGGTGACCTTTTGCGTGTAAGGCAAACGTGATAACCACTAAACCATATCTCCATAATAAGTTCTTTTGTGCAACAGCACCATAATAACTAAAATACTACATTAGGACCTTTATCTAGCCATTCACATTCATTTTATGTACAAAGCTTCTAACTTCATTAAACACTAAAATTGTTAGACTCTAAACAAAAATTAAAGGAATATATGAAGTAGTGTTAATTGATAATGTATCTAAGAAAGACGAAAATAAGAAAACTAAAGATACTTGATTGCAATAACAAACTAATAAAGAAAATTGGGTAACATTACAAACGTCATCATATATCCTAAAGTTGATAAATATTTACATATTTTGACAAACTTAGTTTAAGGAATTAGGAAAACTAATATATTAGAGTCACAATGATGTATATGTAGCCCATATACAGTAAAACCTCTATAAATTAATACTCGATAAATTAATAAATTTCTCTGGTCCCGAAGATAATAATTTTTTTAGAAATCCTATGTAAATATATGGTCCCATTAATANNNNTTTAGAAATCCTATGTAAATATATGGTCCCATTAATACTATAAATTAATAAGTTTATGAATATATCAAAATACATTTATAGATATGTTATATATGAAAATATTTAGTAAAATATGACTTTTGTTAAAATTATTTTATAGTATATTCACTACATTGAAAACTTTTAATATTATCGGTTAGACATGATAATTATTTTCTTACTTATAATTGATTCAAAAAAATATTGATTATAACCAAAAAAAAAATTAAGTATTACTTTTTTAAAAAAAAATACGAAATAAGGTAAATCTCTCTATAAATTAATAAAATACCTAGGATGCCTCTATCATTGTATTCATCGAAGACGTTAGTGGATTTACGTCTAAACCGCGTAATATTGGAAGAACCGGGATCTGTTTTTCTGCTTCCTTGCGTCAAGACTATGCACCTAAAAAATATAAGATATGCTATTACTTTTGAAACACGATAAACATCATATAATTAAACTTAACTTCTTTTTTTTTTCTTAGTGTATACACATCATATTGTTATCATGGATATGGATGATCCAACTCATCTTTATAACTATCATCTAACTAATGACATTCGATCTCCTTGATATAAATCTTATTACTTGGAAAGTTAAAATCTATGTTATGACCTTGAAACATCAATATACCAATGATAACTCATTCACGCATAGACAAACAATCATCATGTTCTGGATAATCAATTATGACATGTTCATCTTCAATATTACTTCATCAAAGGGAAAGTTGTAGTTTCTCTTGTTTCGGTATATCTTCCTCATAACATTATTGTATTGGATTTGCACAAAATACTTTGTATACCTAAACTTTCTCCATTGATGATTAGTGAACTCAAATTGATTATATATCTATAGTCTTACATTTGTGTATTTAATGATAAATTTATTTAAGCAAAAACCACATCATCTCCTCAGGCTAGAAAGGTTTTTTGTGGCGATTATCAATATAACTTCATATATTTATGGACTTCTTTAAAACTAGAACAAAAAAAATCTAAAATTACTTTATGAGTTAAAGAATATTACAAAACGGAAGAATCATATATCAATATCACACATATTTCTAAGTTTATTATATAAAGCTTAATTTTCAAAATTAGTAACTTACATGGTAGTGTAACATGTCAACTCTATCGATCAGAGATTTTATTGCGTGTTAAAATATATATATATATATATATATATATATAGTAAAAAGCTTATACAATTATAGATCCTAAAATTACAAGGATTACAATTTGCTTTATGAAAAGGTATAAGAAATAAAATAATAAAGTAAATTACAAATCCTAACAAAAAAAGAACTACAATTACAGTTTTAAAAAAAAAATTATACATAAGAAATAAAAATCTTTAAAGTATAAAATCTTATTATATAACATATGATGTTTCAAAATTAGTAATTAACACGATCGTAACATAACATGTGTCTATAATTTGATAAGATTTCGGCTTATGTAAAAAGATTTTTCCAATTAGATTTTTACANTGTAAAAAGATTTTTCCAATTAGATTTTTACAAATTCTAACATAAAAATAAAATTAAACATATATATATATATATATATATATTTAAGTATATAATTAAAAAGGATATACTATACTTCAATTAAAACAAGAAAAAATTATAAAAAGGGAAATTTGTTAAAATTATGTCATAGATTCATTGTTTTTATCTTTATAATTTTCTATCTTTTCTTTAATATTTCAAATTATTATTTTTAGTTTCCCAACCTTTATTGGTTGGTCATAGACTCATTGTTTTTATCTAAGTTTGTCTTATAATTACATCATCAATTATTTTTATTCATTCCAAAATATTTTTGAGTCAAACCATTTTAGTGACTAAAGAAACTATGCTAAAATTGAAAGTAAAAAAGACATGTAGTTGGTTTAACGTGTTCATACATTTTTATAGCATATTTCAATAGTAAAATATGACTAGGTGTACAAACACGTTTAGTGCTAAAGTAGATAATAATTTGTTAATGGATAAGATGACTGTTTGACCTGTTTTTTGCATGTAAAATATTTTCAGAAAAAATTGTGGGATCATATTTAGGCGAGATTGTGAAACCACGTTTTTTAGATTTGAAGATATTTTTGGTGATTTTATATATATATATATATATATTTTTTAGTTTAAATTTATTGTACCATTAATTACAATAAATTTAACTATAGAGATGTAAATTAATGTATCAAGGAAAAAATATATATATATATATATATAAATAATTGTTTTTGCTAACGAAAAAAATTCTCTATTTGCTTCCTAAAGATAAAGGTTAAATATATATTTTTATTAAATTTAGTTTTATTTAAAAATTTTAAAAACCGCACACTGGACGAGTCCTAATATAATTGAAATGAAATATAAAATTATATTAAATCAGTCACAAAAACACAATATCAATCTCACATATTCCTAATTAAAAAAGAAAATTCAGTTAACACATGTTTTTTTCTTTTGTTATTTTTTCTTTTTCGTTACAAAATATAACTTTAACAGTTTGTTACATATACAAACGTAAAGTAGTATATGTAATTTTTTTTTTTTGGTTACATTTTTTATTTTATTAAAGAAAAATAAGTTAAAAATATATGTCGACATCTTATTGATTAACTATCACATATCTCAATTCTTTAATTAAAATTTTGATACGTATCAGATTCTAAAGAAAATATTCAATCTTGATAAAATAAGATGACTCTCCAAAGACTTTTCAAACCAAACTAAACAACTATCTTTTCCATAAATAAAATAAAAAACTTTGCTTCTTCTTCTGAATTATAATGATGAACAATCTATAAGGACCAGCAACTAGATCGTCATCGGCCTTATCTACAATAAGTTGTTTCTTCTTCCCACCTGATGAATCAATGCAAAAAAACCAATTCATGGTCACAAAACATATACACACTTACGTTCAAAATAACAAATCTACAAAACTTTTTACCAAGAGGGATTGTGAGTGACATACCCTTCTTTTTGCCAGCAGTAGTTTGTTTCTCTGCCTTAAGTTTTTCATTAGCTATGGCTGTAATGGACGAAGCAACATCTTTAACATCTGATGCTTTCATGTTGGTCATTGAAAGTCTCATGACTGTTTTGAGTAGTGTATTATAGTGATAACTTTTCTGAAACCAAAAAATATGATTGTTAATTAATTAACATGTCATAAGCATAGCAAAAGAGAAGAAAGAATACAAACAAACATATACCTCGAATGGTTTAAGGCCTTGAGAAATAAATTTAGCATATTCCAAAAAGTCCTTTTCGGACTTTGGGAGAAGCATATCAATGGTTTTTTCTTGACCCTTTACTCCATAGAGTTCAGAAATTGCTTCTGGGGCTTTATATATATTTGCTTTCAATAGTTTTGGAAGTTGCTTTCTTGGAAGCTTTCTCAAGTGACTTCTTGGTAAGAGGCTCTACAACAGGCGGCTACACAAAACAAATTCATGTATCAAAACTTAAACAACATTAAGCCAAAATAAAAAGAATTTCTAGAGAGTGAAAGCTAAGCATACCAGAATAGGTTCATCATCATCCTCCCATGAGTCCTTAATTTCATTCTCATCCACATCTTCATCATCCCAGTTACTTTTAAGTTCAACTTTTGCTTGAAGTGGTTGAAGTTGCTCGTCTTCTTGAAATCCGAAAATATAAAATCTATTAGAAACTAGTCAGAGACACACATAGAGAATATAAGAGAGGAGGCAGTATAATCTTACCCCAGTTATCCATACTTGCTGCGAATTATTGGGTACGTAGTAGTAATATAAGCTGCTAAATTCTCTTCTTTAGGTTAAACGGATAAACGCAAAAGCTCTCTAAATTTTTGAATGAAGTTCACAAGCGTTAGCACCCTATATATATATATATGTATAGGGAAAGATAAGTCCCAAACGAAAAATGAAAAAAAAGAAATAGAATCTGAAATCCTATTTCAATAAGAAAATGTAAATCCTAGTTAGACTTGAGCTTGAGCTTGTGTTTCCTTTTTTTTTTTTTTTTTACTACGTGAATATATTTTCCCAAGATTTCAGGTTTTATTGGATGTAGTATATTAGTCTATCAGGTGATTTACCTGCGCCTGCGCGGGGACAAAGTGTTCAATAAAAACTTTTTTTTTAACTTTTTATAAGGATTAATTATACTATATGTATGTACATCACATACTGTGGGGAGTGGGGACATGTTTCATAGGTTCTACTTGGATGATAGTAAGTAAGATTGCTCTTTTTCTCTTAAAAACAAAACTGAGATTTTTTTTTTTAAATCATAAATGCAACTTTGTGATGTGTTTCGATACTCTATTTATACTCTGTTTCCATTATGCATGGTTATGATAGATATATAGTTATGGACTTTTAGTCATTCATTAAGCCTAGCTAGCAGTCGGCTATTTTTCGCTTTGGAAAGTCCATTATGACTATCTCCTCTGAAGATAGTTTTTGCGATGGGAAATCAACTTCTTGTATCGTCCACGAAATGTACAAAGAAGCTGGCCTTTTCGAACCAACCTATATCCATTCTTCAAGATGCATAACACACATAGTCTCACAAATGAATAAGTGGATCAAAGATGCTTACATGCTCAATTTTTTTGGAGAACACTCGCCAAGATTATGAGAAGTGGAATAATATATAGTAGCTTCATAAACACTGTACCCCTAATCTTTCTAGCAACCTCTTCACAACGTACCATCCAATTTATTACTCCATAGGAGAAGCATTCAACAACTACTCAAAGAGTTTCATTTGCTGTGTAATGGGAGGGAGCAAGAACCCAGTCTATGGACAATATGTATGCATGAAGTTATAAAGTCTCATCTCCTTCTATATTGAGACTCTGTCCTTACTAAAGATGAATTTGCAAAATAGACATTAAGAGTTTCCATTAAATTAGAAACACTTCAAAAAACTAAACCCTATTTAGAATGGGATTGTTAAAAGCCAATCCAAGTCCAAAAAAAATAATATGTATACTGCAATAAGTTAAGATTTTCATATCATCTAGAGAAAAAGGAAAAAAACTAAACAATATCCTAACAAGGTAAGGATAATGATTAGGGATCGTATACGGTATATAAATAGAGCACATACGTACTTCTTTTATTCCACAAACACATTCATCGATTTCCTCATACGTCTTCTTCTTCATATACGATCGATTCACAAAAAAGACTTTTGGCTTCTTGCTCGTGATCACGTTTCTCTTGGGTTGCTGCTCGGCTAAAACCTACAAAGTTGGAGGTTCCAATGGATATTGGAATGCCAAGGACAAGTCTTGGGCTGAACATAAGGAGTTCCACGTAGGAGATTCTTTGGTCTTCGAATACAATTAGAACCTCAACGACGTCACTCAAGTCTCCAACGCTTTAGAGTACAGTTCATGCGACTCTTCTTCTCCTAAAGCCGTTTACAAGACAGGATACGATGTCGTAACCCTCACGGAACCTGGACATCACTACTTCATCACCTCAAATCATATCCAATGCGTCTCGGGACAGAAACTCGACGTTCTTGTCGTCCATGACTCGTCACATCCCAAGAATCCTCCACCACCACCACCGAGCAAGAGCCATGACCCGTCACGTCCGATTCCATCACCACCACCACCACCGAGCAAGATCCTTCCTTCTGGAAAGGTTTACAAGGTCGGTGACTCCAGAGGATGGAGTGTTTATAACAGTTTCTACTATTACACGTGGAGTGAGGCGAAACAGTTTCATGTTGGTATTAGTAATGGGCCTAACTCAACACCCAAAAGCTAGCTCAAGGGAGGAGATTTGCCACATACTATATATATTGCCCAAGGATTTTATTTCTTTCCGATGTGGGACATTCTAACACACCCCCGCTCAGGATATCTGAAGCGTGAAGTTTGTGGGACTGGACATCCACTTGTGGTAGGCCCATTATCGAGAAAGTTTAACCTTGGCTCTGATATCATATTAGTAATTGGCCTAACTCAACACCCAAAAGCTAGCTCAAGGGAGGAAGTTTGCCACATACTATATATATTGCCCAAGGATTTTATTTCTTTCCGATGTGGGACACTCTAACAGTTGGAGATACTCTCTTTTTCGAATACAACAAGGACCTCAACGACGTTAGAGAAATCAGCGATGATCTTGAGTTCAAATATTGCGAACCAACATCTACTGTAGCCGTGTACAAGACAGGACACGATCTTGTTAAGCTCACTAAACCAGGAGTGCATTATTTCGTAAGCTTAAAGACCGGTCTTTGTCAGGCTGGGATTAAGCTTCGAGTCACGGTGCTACCATCGACCGAAGACGTTACAAGGCCGGAGGTTCCCAAGAAGAAGATAACGTTGTCACCTATTGGCCACTTCAACAGATGGTGGTTACGTCCTTTAAGACCTCATCACTAAGCATCCGGATCAACTAATCAACCATTGAGATTAGTTTTAAGAATTTTTCTTTTCTTTGTTTTTTTTATGAGTTTTGGTGTTTTTATTAGTCGTTTAGTAGTTGAAATTAAACTCTTACGTTATTTCTTTTAGATTATTTTATTCAGTTTTTCTTAAACTTTCAAATTTTCTCTATCTAGTTTAATCACTAGAATCGGCTGATGTTGGATTTTTCTAATAATGCAATTTGGTCTACGTATAATAACTGATTTTTGTATCTCCTAGATTTGCTTAAAACAGCAAAAGCATCATTGTGATATCTCAATATGACAATATGTTATGATGACAATAGCTTAATACATGATCAAATATCTTGACTAAGGTAAAATATTTTGAATGTTTACTAGTTTTTAGGTGGTTTTTTGGTTTTTGCTTTTGTGAAAATCAATTTTTCACTATTTAAGATTTTTTTAAAAAAATAGAATCCTTAGAATTTAAGAAAACTAGTTTTTGAGTGGATTTTCCAAGTTTTAGAAAAACTAATTTTTAAGTGGATTTTCCAAGTTTTAGAAAAACTAATTTTAAGTGGATTTTCCAAGTTTCAAAAAAAAAACTAAAAACCATGATTTTGCAGTTTACGTTAAAAAAAAAAAAAGAAATTTCCAACGAAGATCATGTTTCATTTCTGATAGCAAAAATCAAAAACCAAAATTTCAAAAACCAAGAGGTAGAAACCAAAATCTAAAAACTAAAAACCAATTAAAAATTTATTGTCATAATGCCATAATAATGGTTGTATTGTCATAACTCATAACCCACAATAATGGGTGAAAGACTACAATAATATGAATTACATCAATAGTAGACAAAAACAAAAAAAATCATTTAAATCACAATTGAAATTGGTTGTATTTTTTAATTGAGAATTTGTTAAAATGGTTTAAATAAAATGAGGTTGATATGTAGCTTTCTAATTCTAGTCTTACCTTTTCAAAATAATAAGCAAATATTATCAATATATTTTTTTAAACATCTATGTTAGATATGGCTACATGAAGAGGAGAAGCTGTTTTTGTGAATCTTACAGCGAGTTTTTTCAGCTATGATAAAAAGTTGGAGATAAGAAAGTTCAAGTTTACCTATAATGATCATGTGCGTTCTGATAATCGTTTCCAGTCATGGATCGATGATGTCATAATACGTCGAGTTTCTCATCTAGATATTAGCATTTTTTAGCTGGATGATGAGGAGTTGGTATCTAGGATGCCTCTATCGTTGTATTCATGATCTGGATGATCAATTTTGTCATCTTCATCTTCAATATTACTTCATCAAATGAGAAGTTGTAGTTTTTCTTGTTTCAGTATATCTTCATAACATATCATTCCATGATATCTTACATTATTGTCTTGGATTTGCACAAATTAATATTTTGTATACCTAAACGTTCTACATTGCTGATTAGTGAACTCGAATTGATTCTATATCTATAGTCTTACATTTGTGTATTTAATGATAAATTTATTCACCAAATACCACATTATCTCCTAAGGCAAAAAATGTTTTTTGCGGCGATTATCAATATAACTTCATATGCTTATAGACTTCTTTAAAACTGAAAGAATAAAAAAAAATCTAAAATTACTTCAATTGAGTTAAAGAATATTACAAAACGGAAGAATCTGAATCATATATCAATCACAAATATTTCAAATTTTATTATATAAAGATTAGTTTTCAAAATTAGTAACTTACATAGTAGTGAAACATGTCAATTCTATCGATTAGAGATTTTATTTCGTGTTAAAAAATAAACTATATAGTAAAAATTTTATACAATGAATTACAAATCCTAAAATTATAAGGGTTACAATTTGTTTTATGAAAAGGTATATGAAATAAAATAATACCATATATTACAAATCCTAACAAAAAAGAACTACAATTACAGTTTTTAAGAAAAATAAATAATACATAAGAAATAAAAATCTTTAAAGTATAAAATCTTCTTATGTAACATATGATGTTTCAAAATTTGCAGTTAACATGATGATCGTAACATAACATGTGTCTATAAATTGATAGGATTTCGGCTTATGTAAAAAGGTTTTCCCATAAACTCTAACACAAAATTAAAATTAAACATATATATATATATATATATATTTAAGTGTATAATTAAAAAGGATATACTTCAATTAAAAAAAAAGAAAAATTTATAAATAAATAAAAAAAAGGAAACTTGTTAANGAGGGGCAATTCTCTAAAATACCACCATTTTTGTTTTTAGGACAAAAATACCACCAAAATAAAATAAAATTTTAAATTTTTAAACTTTAAATTCTAAATTCTAAACACTAAACGCTACTCGTGGCACTCATTGGTAACACCGACAAATCGACAAAGGAGAAATGCATGAGCTTTGGTCTAGACGGCGTGCTACTCAAACCCGTATCCCTAGACAACATGAGAGACGTTCTGTCTGATCTTCTCGAACACCGGGTTCTTTACGAGGCCATGTGAAGGCATTGCCTCGAAGGAGTAATTCCGCACTCTGCGGCTTTTTCTCCCGTAAAAACATCGGAAACTGATGTTCTCTGGTTTAATGTGTACATATCAGAGATTGTGGGGAGCGTTTTGGATGATATCTTAAAATAGAGGAAATAACAAAAATAGAAAACTTAGACCGGTCTATGTCGTGGCGATTTCGGTTAGAGAGGAACAAGATGTTGTGTGGTATAATCATACCATTTCATGTCACATGTCTGACTGATGTTGTATTCTTATATATATAGTTACATTCTTATAAGAACTTGGATTGAGTAAATTGACGCTTGTTGCCTACATGTATGATGTTGATGCGGTATTGTGATTAGCTTTGCATATTAATTTTTGTTGCTGTGGTATTCCAGATCTTCAGATCGGGCAATTCTCTAAAATACCACCATTTTTGTTTTTAGGACAAAAATACCACCAAAATAATTTTTTTTTTTTTTAAATTTTTGAACTTTAAATTCTAAATTCTAAACACTAAAAACCCTACCCCAACCCTGCCCCATAAATACTAAACCCTAAATTGTAAAATAATCAACCCAAACCAAAGATTTAAAATTCCATACCTATGAACAATAATTTGATATTAGTGGTATTTTTGGAAAGAAAACTAAAATAGTGGTGTTTTGAGGAATTCCTCTTAAAATTATGACGAGGTGTACAAACACGTTTTTAGTGCTAAAGTAGATAATAATTTGTTAATGGATCTAAATAAGATGAGTACTGTTTGACCGGTTATTTGCATGTAAAATATTTTCAGAAAAAATTGTGGGATCATATTTAGATTTGACGATAAAAATAATAATGAATATTTGGCAACATTTTTGGTGATTTTATAATTTAACGTTTCCAGTTTGTTGTAAATAATGTTACAATAAATGTAAACTATAGAAATGTAAATTAATGTATCAAGGCAAAAAAAAAACAAATATATAAATAACTATTTTTCTAACTAAAAAACTAGCTGTTTGCTTCCTAAAGATAAAGGCTAAATATATATTTTTATTAAATTAAGTTTTATTTAAAATTTTTAATAACCGCACATTGGATGGGTGCTAATATGTAACTGAAATATTAAATTTTATTAAATCTGCCACAAAAACACAATATCAATCTGACAATCTCACATATTCGTAATTAAAAAAGAAAATTCAGTTAAAATTCATATTTTTATCTCAGTTTCACTAATTATAATTTTAACACATGTTTTTTCTTTTATTTTTTATTTTATTTTTTCCGTTAAAAAAGAAATTTAACAGTTTTTTAGATATATATACACGTAAATTAATATATGTAAGTAAATTATTTTGTTAAATTTTTTATTTAGTTAAATCTTTTAAGAAAATTTTTAAAAATATGTCGACATCTTATTATTGATTAACAGTCACATATCTCAATTCCTTAATTAAAATTTTGACACTTATCGGATTCTCAAGAAAATATTCAAGCTTTAATATAATAAGATAACTCTCCAAAAAATTTTCTGTCCAAACTAAACAACTTATTTTCCATAAAAATAAAATAAAAAACTTTGCTTCTTCTTCTGAATTATAATGATGAACAATCTACATGTATAGTAGTCGTAATCGTCCATGGCATCATAACGACCAGCAACTAGATCGTCATCGGCCTTATCTACAATAAGTTGTTTCTTCTTCCCACCTGATGAATCAATGCAAAAAAAACCAATTCATGGTCACAAAATATATACACACTTACGTTCAAAATAACAAATCTACAAAACTTTTTACCAAGAGTGATTGTGAGTGACATACCCTTCTTTTTGCCAGCAGTAGTTTGTTTCTCTGCCTTAAGTTTTTCATTAGCTATGGTTGTAACGGACGAAGCAACATCTTTAACATCTGATGCTTTCATGTTGGTCATTGAAAGTCTCATGACTGTTTTGAGTAGTGTATTATAATGATAACTTTTCTGAAAAATCCAAAAATATGATTGTTAATTAACATGTTATAAGCATAGCCAAAGAGAAGAAACGTTATTAGAAAGAATACAATTAAGCATATACCTCGAATGGTTTAAGGCCTTGAGAAATAAATTTAGCATATTCCAAAAAATCCTTTTCGGACTTTGGGAGCAACATGTCAAGGTTTTTTTCTTGACCCTTTACTCCATAGAGTTCAGAAATTGCTTCTGGGGCTTTATAGTTTCTTTCAACAGTTTTGGAAGTTGCTTTCTTGGAAGCTTTCTCAAGTGACTTCTTGGTAACAGGCTCTACAACAGGCGGCTACACAAAACAAATTCATGTATCAAAACTTAAACAACATTAAGCCAAAATAAAAAGAGTTTCTAGAGAGTGAAAGCTAAGCATACCAGAATAGGTTCATCATCCTCCTCCCATGAGTCCTTAATTTCATTCTCATCCACATCTTCATCATCCCAGTTACTTTTAAGTTCAACTTTTGCTGGAAGTGGTTGAAGTTGCTCGTCTTCTTGAAATCCGAATATATATATAAAATCTATTAGAAACTAGTCAGAGACACACATAGAGAATATAAGAGAGGAGACAGTATAATCTTACCCCAATTATCCATACTTGCTGCGAATTATTCGGTAGTAATAATATAAGCTGCTAAGTTCTCTTTCTTTAGGTTAAACTGATAAACGCAAAAGCTCTCTAAATTCTTGAATGAAGTTCACAAACGTTACCTTTAACCCTATATATATGTATAGGGAAAGATAAGTCCCAAACGGAATATGAAAATATAATAGAATCTGAAATCCTATTGCAATCAGAAAATGTAAATCCTAGTGAGACTTGATCTTGAGATTGTGTTTCCTTTTTTTTTTTTTTACTACGTGAATATATTTTCCCAAGATTTCAGGTTTTATTGGATGTAGTATATTAGTCTATCAGGTGATTTACCTGCGCCTGCGCGGGGACAAAGTGTTCAAGATGCATAACACACATAGTCTCACAAATGAATAAGTGGATCAAAGATGCTTACATGCTCAATTTGTTTGGAGAACACTCGCCAAGATTATGAGAACTGGAATAATAGTACCTTCATAAACACTGTACCCCTAATCTTTCTAGCAACCTCTTCAAAACGTATCATCCAATTTATTACTCCATAGGAGAAGCATTCAACAACTACTCAAAGAGTCTCATCTCCTTCTATATTGAGACTCTGTCCTTAATTACTAAAGATGAATTTGCAAAATAGTTGTATTAGAAAACTGAAGTTGTAAAGAAAGAATCATTAACAATTTAAAACCCTAAAAGCGCGTAACCCACACGCGCAGCCTCCGTTTCTCCCAAAGGCGATTTAGAAGGAGATCTTAGATATGTGCTCCGTTCTGCCTCTCCGGCATCCGGCGTCTCTTGCCGTTGCCGTGAGAGGGCCCCTAAGTGTTCCGGTGTTATTTATCTCCGTCGTTGGTGGGTGTTGAGCTATAGTCGGCGGTTTCTTCTAGGGTTTCGAGATCTGGAGATCTGAATTTGAAGCGTCTCGAGTCACCTCCTTGTCGTCTCGAGAGACAGGGTCGGTGGTGCTTCATTTTGGCGGTTTCCTGGGGGTCGAGGTGTGAGATTCCTCCTATCGTGACTTCTCCTTGTTCAATTTGCTAGAGGACGGTGAGTTGCTTCCTGGCGGAATCCGTGGTGGTGTTCTTCGCCTTATACCTGTGGAGTAGATTAGTGCTGGTTGCTCGGTTCTGATGTGGTTAGTGGTTGTGTCGGTGGTTTTTCTGCGATTAATCGGGTCAGGAGTGGTTCTCCTTCATATTGTTGTTGATGTTCGAGTTAAGTTAGCTTGAGGACGGCTTCACTTATCTCGGATTCTTGCATGTGCTTCACGGCTGAAGTCCCCTCGCCTCATTGTGTTTGATCGCGATTCATCATCCGATTTCACTTCATCTCGTGGTCCTGCTAGAGGTAGCGGATCCTTGTAGTAAGTGTGTCAATTTCTTTCCTCCTCTGCAATGGCTCTCGTTATCATCGTTTCCGCCTTCCTTAGTCTTCGCCTGAGTTAGACGGATTAGTAGTACTTTCCTGGTAGATTGTGTCTTGCTATTGCTCCGTTTCGATTGTTTTGGCTCCGTTTAGAGAGTTTATGGTCTGATACGGAGTTTAGATT